>PVJS01038998.1:0-19118 GCA_004027185.1 Glis glis
AAAAAAAAAAAAAAAAAAAAAAAAAAAAAAAAAAAAAAAAAAAAAAAAAAAAAAAAAAATAAAAATAGGTCACTAGTAATTAACCAAACTGAAGATAAAGAATGTATAAATAAATAGAAAAGAGTAACCAAGATCCGCAAGGCATATCTGTCATTGGGATGAGAATAGAAAAAAAGCAGAGAATGGAGAACAGTGCAGAAAAAATATTTGAACTAATACTGGCTTAAGAATTTTCAAAAAATGACCGCTAGCAAATCAAAGTTCTTAAGGTGCTCAGAAACACCAAGAGGATTAACAGAAATGCACACATGCATACACTTGCACACACATTCACACACATTCACATCCAGACATATCATATTTACACCACATATAAAGATAAAATTCTAAGTGCATCGAGAATAAAAACACATCATGAACAGAGGAAGAATAACAAGAAGCACAGCAAACTTTAGAACAGAAACTAAGATACTCCTCAATATGGCATGATGTTGGGCCAGGAAACAGCATCATTAGTCTTGTAACACTTGTTTCTATTTAGAGTTTGCAATGAGAATAATGTTAGTGTGTGTGCATGTTTGTATTTGTGTGTGTGTGTGTGTGTGTGTGTGTGTGTGTGTGTGTGAAATCTCTAGTGTCTCTAGCCTACGTAACTTCTCATAATTCTTTCACTCAGCCCAGTATTGTAATCGACTTAGCCTCCCTCTTGAGGTTATGGTTAGTCTAGCAATATGTCAATATTATATTAGAAATATGATGAACGCCAATGCATCATCAGTTAAATATACTCCAAATCTTTCCTTATCAAGTTGTGGAAATAAGAATGATAATTTAAATATTTCTGAAATTAAAAACTAATCTATATTATAATCAGCCTAAAAGTGCAGATTACTTTTTGCCTTCTCTCGAAAAGAAAGCATTAGTTAAATAGGTCACAAAATACAATGACCCTTAGTTTGTTGGTGGTACTAGAGTATCCTGTTATCTATATTAAAAAGTAAAGTAATAGGATCACAACAAAAATATGTTAATCACTGATTACTTTATACAAAAATTAAGACAAAAATCAGTTATAAATAAAAAAGAAATAATATAGAAAAATATTTGCAAAGCTGAAAAGTCAAAGGTTTTTCAGCCAGGATACAAAGGCTTTACACATTAAATAATAGGATAAGTGGGCTGCATCAAAATTTAAAAGACTGTATCAAAATTAAAAAATGAGCAGTCATTTTTTCTTTATTTTTTAAATTGAACTTTATTTTAAAAGGATACATGAGGGCATAAAATTTTACATATTTATAGAGCTTAGTGTAATGCTTCAGCACATGCATACATCACATATTGATCAAGTCAGGGTAATTAGCATTTCCTTCTTATCATGTCTTTATGTTTGGAGGTTTTTAGTGCCTTTCTTCTAGATCTTCATAAAATATATAACAGGTTATTATGAACTATAGTTACCCACCATGCCGAGGCATACCAGAACTTATTCATTTGTCTAACTGTGTTTTGATACCTATTATCAAAAACTTCCTTTATCAACCCTCCACCCTTCCCAGCCTCTAATATTGACTACTCTACATTCAAGTCAAAATTACTTTAGCCTCCACATATGAAAGAGAAGATGTGGTGTTTTATTTATATGTCTTGTGTCCATTACTTAATGTGACATCCTTTAGTTCTATCCATTTTGCTGCAAATGATTGGATTTCACCATTCCTTATGTATGCATACAGTGTTCTCTTCATTCATCCATCAATGGGCAATATCTTTGCTATTGTGAATAGTGCCATAATAAACATGGGGGTGCAGATTTCTCCATGGTTTATTTCATTTCATTTGGATACATACCCAGAAATGAGATAGCTGGATCACAGGATCTATTTTCAGGTTTTTGAGAAAACCCCATACTTTTCTCCATACTGGCTATGCTAATTTATTTTCTTGTCAGTATGGCATAAGAGTTCCTTTTCTCTACATCTTTGCCAACATTTTTTTTCTTTTTATCTTTTGTGATAACCACTCTAATTGAATTTAGATTATATTTCACTGTAATTCTGATTTGTATTTTACTGATGGCTAATACTCCTGAGAATTTTTCCATGTAATTTTTGTTCATTAGTATTTCTTCTTTTGAGAAGTATCTAAGGCCAGGCGTGGTGGCTCACGCTTGTAATCCCAGTACTTGGGAGGCAGAGACCAGAGAATCCAGGTTCATGGCCAGCCTCAGCTACTTAGTGAGGCCCTCAGCAACTTCGGGAGACCTGGTTTCAAAATAAAGGATTAAAAAAATGGGCCGGGGGTGTAGCTTGGAGGTAGAACACCCCTGGGCTCAATCCCCGGTACCACACACACAAAAAAAAAGCAGTAGCAGTATCTATTCAGATCATTGATCATTTGCCTGTCCTTTAATTGGATTACTTGTTTTGTATTGTTTAAGTTTCATATATATTCTGGAAATTGATACTTTTTCAGATGAATAATTAGAAAATATTTTCTCATATTGTCATATTGTGTAAATTGTTCACTCTGTTGTTTCCTTTGATGTGTAGAAGCTTCTTACTTTCTTTTTTTTTTTGCGGTACCAGAGATTGAACGCAGGGGCGTTCTACCTCCGCACTACACCCCCGGCCCTATTTTTGTATACTTTATTTTGAAACCGGGTCTCACGAAGTTGCGGAGGGCCTCACTAGGTAGACAGAGAGAGAGAGAGAGAGAGAGAGAGCTGAGGCTGGCCGTGAACCCGGATCCTCCGGTCTCGGCCTCCCTAAGTACTGGGATTACAAGCGTGCGCCATTTTCATATATTCCCATTTATCTATTTTCGGTATTGTTTTCTATTGCTTGGGATCAATTTCAAAGTTTCATTGCCTATATCAATGGCTTTTGTTTCCCCCATTATTTTTTAGTAGTTTCATGTTTTTATTTAAATCTTTGATCTAAATATTTTTGCACAAGTGAAGCAGGGTGAGATAGGAATCAAGTAAATCTTCTGTTCATGGATATACAGGTTTTTTTTTTTTTTTTTCAGTACCGGGGATTGAACCCAGGGGCGTCCTACCTCCTCACTACACCCCCGGCCCTATTTTTTATACTTTATTTTGAAACCGGGTCTCACGAAGTTGTGGAGGCTTCACTAAGTAGAGAGAGAGAGAGAGACAGACAGAGAGAGAGAGAGAGAGAGAGAGAGAGAGAGAGCTGAGGCTGGCCAAGAACCCAGATCCTCTGGTCTCCGCTTCCCAAAGTACTGGGATTACAAAAGGATATACAGTTTTCTAAGCACCTTTTGTTGAAGGGTCTGTGCTCCCTCCAATGTATGTTCTGACACCTTTGTCAAGAAGCAGTTGACTATAGATGTGTGGGTTTATTTCTGTGATATCTACTCTGTTTTTTTGATATATATTTCTGTTCTCATGCCAGCTGTTTTGGTTTTGATGGCTCTCTAGTATATTTTGAAACCAGGTATTGTGATTTCTCCAGCTTTGTCCTTTTGTGTAAGATTGCTTTGGCTATTTGGGGTCTTTTGTACTATTGTATTGGTTTTATAATTTTTTTAAAGTTCTATGTAAAATTCCATTGGATTTTGATGGAGATTGCTTTGAATCTATATATCAATTGGGGTAGTATGGACCTATTCTTTAAAATATATTTTTTAAGAAAATTAGCAGGATTGCAGAAATTAATGGAAAATATCTAGAAACACAGTTCTAACCAATGAATTTCATATAGAATACAAAAATAACTCATAAAAAGAATAAGAAGATTCTCCCATTAAATAATAGATACAAATAAACAATTAACAACTGAAAATATGTGACTAGAAAATAAGAAAATAAAATTATACTCAATATCACTAATAAAGGGAATGCAAATTAAAAATAATGAACCAGCCTAGGTATTTGTCAACAGATGAATGTTTTAAAAAACTGTGGTATAGACACACAGTGGAAATTTACTCAGTCATAAAGAAGATCAAAATTATGTTATTTGTAGAAAGAATTATGGAACTAGAGAAAATGATGCTAAGTGAGATTAGCCAGTCTCAGAAAGTGAAGGGTCGTATGTTTCTTCTCACATGTAGAAGCTAGAGAGAAACTAGGAAACAAAAGAAACTTCAGATAAATGAGAGATAGCAGTAGATTAATAGAAGAGGATTTGGGGAGGGAGAACTTGGGGGAGGTGAGGAGGGAAAAGGGAGAGTTGATGAAGGAAACAGTTCAAAGAATCTTATGTACATTTGTAAAGCTATCAATGCCTATTTCAATATTATGAACAGGGAGGGAGAGGGAGTGGGGAAGAATCCAGAGGCAAATGCAGTGCTTGCTATGTGTGTGTATGTTTTTTATCACATTGAACTTCAATATGATGTATGGTTATAGTGCACCAATGAAAGCATATTTTAAAAAATGATGATGCTTTCATTTAGTCCAGTATAATAGGTTGAATTAAAAAGAAAGGCAGCATCAAATGTTGGCGAGGATGTGAAGCAACTGGGATACATTATGCTGAAAGTCACATTAAATGGTATATTGACTTTACAATCTATATGACAATTTCTTATCACATTAAGCACGCATTTATAAATTTATCCTTTCACCCAGAAATTCTGCTCCTTGATATTAAGCCAAGATAAATGAAAGTGCAAATATACAGAATGAATTTACCTTAATTTTCATAGGTTCCTTCTTTTAATATCTGAAACTATATAATACCCACAAAATAGCATATCAATAAATTGAAATACTACTCAGTTAAAAGAAAAAAAGAAATAAAATATTATTGCTAATAATGAAACTTTTAGGAGGAATTTCATAGTCTATGTGGAGTGAAAGAAGAGAAATTAAACCAATAAATATTGTAAAATTCCACTAAAGTGAAATTCTAAACCAGGCAAAAATATGATGATGAAAATCAGATCATTTTCCTCTGGGTAAGGTGTAAAGGAGATTTCCTGCAAAGAAAAAATAATATTTCTAAAGTAATAATGTCTTTATTGAATTAGTGAATATATGGGTGTATATATTTGTCAAAATCCATTGAGCTGTATACTAAAATTTTATGCTTTTATTATATATAAAATATCATAACAAAATTAATTAAACAAACTTCCTAGGTAGGTATAAACAGTAAGTCATATATAAAAATGTTACTGCAAGCCAGGCATAGTGATGCATGTCTGTGATTCTAGTCTTGGGAAGCTGAGACAGGAGGACCACAGATTCAAGGCCAACTTCAGCAACTTAGCAAGGCCCTCAGCCACTTAGACCTGTTTCAGAATAAAAAATAAAATAGAACTGGGAGGGTAGCTTAGATATAGAAAGCCCCTGGATTCAATCCCCAGTACCAAAAAAATACTACTGCCAACCAGAATAATATAGCATAATAAATAGTATAAATTAAATCCATAGTCTTAGATCATTAAAAGATGATAGAGATCATTCAATACAATGCTATAGCAAAGTAAAAGTAATTGCTTCTGGTACACCATGGAAAGGACATAGAATCATCTGTTATATAACTTAGCATTCCCTATTCTTTAATCATTTTGGGAATTCATTTTGGAAAGAGTGGTCATTATTGCAAAGGTGGTAATATAATCAATAAGCTTCCTCTACAACATACGTTCTTAAGTCTTGTTTCTGAACTTTGAATTATGTCAAGTAAATTGATTTCTTCTCATGGTAAAATCCTTTAAATAATAAAACAAATCATGTATTGATTATGACTTTCTGTTTCCCACACTGAAAAATGTTTAATTCCACCACACCACATACGTTAATCTTCAAATGTCTAATCTCAGTTATCCTGCAAGTTGTCAATATACCTCAATGAAATCTAGTCTTAAAAATAAACACACCAGTCAAGATCTGATCTGAAGAGCAGAACTTCAATGCTTCTGAACAGTGAACTTTTATTTTCCCAATCTTAGATTTCATTAACTTTATAACTGCCCTTATATGTGATCATTTATTGACTGATTTGAGTCAGCTAAAAACCAGCTTATTTAGAATTGTGAGAGTTCATTTGTTTTGAACTAAATATTAGACTCACACTTTATCCTTTTACATTATATTTGGCTTCTAAAAACTCTTTTATTCTACATCAAATTCCCAATGTTTTAATAAGGTTAACTGAGATAAACATAATTTGCATGTTCAAGTTTAGATATTAGGAAAAAATCTGTTCAATCAAAATGTCCTCTTCAAGGTGGGAGTAGTTGTGCACACCTGTACCTAGTACTTGTGAGGCTCAGACAGGAGGATGGCAGGTTCAAGGAAAGCCTCAACCAGTGGCAGACTCTCAGCAACCTAGGGAGACCCTGTTTCAAAACAAAAAATAAAATAGGTCTGTGGGTGTAGCTTAGAGGTAGAATACCTCAGGGCTCAATCCCTAGTAACAACAACAACAACAAAAGTCTCTTCTATCCAGGAGATCTACATAGATAGAACAATCCCCAATAGTTTTGCAGTTGTTTGTCAGAAAACTTATTGTTCTATTGTTATTCAGAGGAAATAGTATGCATGATTTGTTTTCTTCTAACATTCACTCTTGTTTCCAAGCACAGTTTCAGCAAACTCTGATGTGAATGTTTTCCTTTGTGTTGCCCCATTTTTAAACATTTTACTATTGGCTTTGCCAATCTTAAAACAGATGTTTAGTAAAGTCCAATAGCCTTTGCTATGAACAAAAAACTTCTCTGAAAATAAAGCCTATCTAAAAAAATATAAATTCCTACAGCCCTTTAGCTCTATGAAATATTTGAAAAAACTGGCAAATAACTACTTTTGCAACTCTGGAATACAACAAATAATAACACTGTCCTGTGGTTAGTTTGCGTATAATAAATTCACACTAAATACATATTTTTATTGATTGCTTCTACTTTATAGTAAAACAATGAGATCTAGTAAAAATATAGGAAATAAAACTTCTGCTTGGTAAGTTCAATTGCATATATCAGGAGTTTAATTTCTTTGCTTATGAACCCATAACCTCTCATAATTAATTAAATTATTCAAACTCATTCTTTTCAAATTAGCTCACTGAGAAGCCTGAAGAGATATTCTGTATTTGGAAAGGAGTTTAGTAGTACTACTTCTTTTACTACAAAAGTGACCTGATACTAGTACAATATTTAAAAATTTCATACAAGTAAACATCAGTAATAATACATATTAGTAAAACAACCCGGTAAGTTTTCTAGATAAATTGTATTAAATTGTAAAAAATAAAGATTTGAAGAAATTTGTTTAGACTCACTTTCATTTTGAACTAACAAGAAGAAAGAAAATCAATATTGAAATGTCTCCTTCTATTTGGGATATGCAATGCATTTCCCCCTCATTTTAGGTTGCTAAATGCTACTTTGATGGATAAGTAGAACTGGAGCCATCAAGGATGTTTCTTCTTTATTCTTCAAACAGGTGACTAGAATTGTACTAGGTATTACAAATGAAGCCCAGGTTGGCTAACTGCCATGTCCTCTAGAAGAGCTATGAAAGAGTGGAATTGCAAGATATTTATAGTTTTACAACTAACCAGAATAGCAACTTCAATTTTTACCCATAGAAATGAGTCATTGGCTAATTTAATGAGATATATTCTAAAAATTAATGAATTAGAATGTCATTTTAACACAAAATTTCCTTAATAATGTCTATTAATCAGGATAATTCAAGTTGCAAAAGGGCAATTGTGGAGTTTTCCTCAGCCAAAAAGAAGAACAAAGTTATGTAATTTGCCAAAAAAAAATGTATACAACTGGAGAACATTATGTTAAGTGAAATTAGCCAGTCTCAGAAAGGCAAAGTGCATGTTTTCTCTGATATGTGGAAACTAGAAAGAAAATAGGAAACAAAACAAGCGTCATGATAATAAGGAGACTTATAAAGTAGTGGAAGGGGATCGAGGGAAAAGGGAAACTTGAAAAAGAAAACAGACCAAATAATACTATGTTCAGATATGAAGGTATCGCTAGAAAACTTACTAGCATGTACTGGGAGGGAGTACTAAAAATAAAATTATTGTGTTTGAATGACAATGTCAACACACAATTACTTTTAGGTACTGTAACTTCAATATTTTTAAATATTAATAATAAAATCACAATTATTTTCTACATGTTTGTTACTTGATAATCTCATATTAACAGTCCCTTATATCTGTTTTACGCCTTGCCAAAGCTTTCATTGCATGTTGATACATAGGAATTACACACATTATTAATGAATGCATATTCTTATTTTATTACAAATCTTGCTTTGACTTACATAATGTATTATTCAGTAGAAATAAAATAAATATTTCTAATATTTCCTCATGCTATAGCTTACAAGAATTAGTTATTCAGACACATGGTTTCCTCACCTTTAATATTGACATATTCATTTATGTAATTGGATTAGCAGAAATATTATTTAAGGAAAGCCTGTTGAAGCACTAGTTAGTTCTAGTAGGCAGTATCTGATTGTATTGCTGGTTTCTAAAATCCTCTTTGAAGGGCAGAGGCTCTGCCTAACTGGCACCCAGGATTCTCATCCAATGACCAAATCAATGAATCATAAAAATATCATTTATGTACGTTTAAATTCACATAAAGCACAAAAAGTAATATTTAAATAAATTTCTGATTTGTAAAATTATAAAGTGAATCATATAATAGGGAAATAGATTCCATGTTGCCAAAGCTTCATTGGGTACTGAAAGAAGAATGATGAAAAATTGGGCTGTCCTGTCACAATTGTGCTTTAAATCACAATACTGGGGAGCCTTAGTTTTTATTTACATAATAATTAGAAATTTCTTCATATTTTATAAGCTCTCTATGAAGAGGGATTAAGAAAATGTGTTTTATAAATTATTAGCATAACATATAAATGATGTCCAAACTTTCTCAAATTCTGGAGTTTCAAGCTGCCACAAGACATATATTACATATATTACACATACACAAAAACAGCCACATATGTATTGAGACAAAGCTTTACAGAATAATACTTTATCTTAATAGATTTATGTGTGACTTTTTTCTCAATTTTCTTTCAGTGTACACTTTAATAATCAATCATCATCACTACCTACTACACTGATTTTATTGCCCACAAACAGGTGACATGCTAGAGTTCAATGACTTCCTCTTGGAAAATAAACTTCCTGGTAGAATTTTAAAGCAAGGGATGAAATCAGGGAACATATAATTTCAGTAAAGATCATGTGTATGAGAAAGACTTTTATAATTTTTATTTATTTATTTTTTAAAAAATATATTTATCTATTGGTGCATTGTAGTTATACATTTTGATAAATGTCAGGGTATCAGAAGCATGCATGCACACATTGCTTATTTAGCCCTCCTTCAAATCCCACCCTATTCCCTCCCTGTTCCCTCATTTTTGTGTTCAGCATAGTGATTGACTCTGATAAATTTGTGTGTATACATCATGTGCATTGGTGGGTTTCCCTCTTCCCCCCTCCCATCTCCCTCAGTTAGGTCCCCTTCTTGCTCATCTAAAGTTTTCTTCTTTGTCTGGAGTCCCTTCTAAGTCCCATTCTCCCTAGCTTCCACATATTAGGGAGAACATCCAACTTTTCACTCTTTGTGACTGACTAATCTCACTTGGCATAATGTTCTCCAGTTCCCTCCATTTCCCTGTAAATGATGTAATATTATTTTTCTTTATGGCTTCCTAAAATTCCATTGTGTACATATCCCATAGTTTTGTAATCCACTCATCAGTTGATGGGCATCTTGGCTGGTTCCAAAGTTTGGCAATTGTGAATTGTGCAGCTATAAACATAGATACACAAGCATTAGTCTGGTAGTTTGGTTTCAGTTCTTTTGGGTGGATGCTTAGAAGTGGTATTGCTGGGTCATATGGTAGGTTCATTCCCATTCTTCTGAGGATCCTCCACACTGTTTTCCAAAGTGGTTGCACTAATTTGCAATCCCACCAACAGTGTATCAGAGTTCCTACTTCTCTACATGCTCACCAGTATTTGTTACTGTTTGGTTTTTAATGATTGCCATTCTAATTAGGGTTAGGTGAAATCTCAGGGTAGTTTTGCTTTGCATCTCTCTGATTGCTAATGATGTTGAACATTTTTTCATACATTTATTGGCCATTTGTGTTTCTTCTTCTGTGAAGTGTTTATTTAATTCACTTGCCCATTTTTTTGATTGGGTTATTTGCTTTTTTAGTGGTGATTTTTTAAGTTCTCTGTATATTCTAGATATGAGTCCTCTATCAGAGGAGGAGCTGGCAAAAATCTTCGCCCATTCTGTCGGCTCTCTGTTGAGATTCTTGATTGTTTCTTTTGCTGCACAAAAGCTCTTCAGTTTAATGCAATCCCAAGTATTGATCCTCATTTTAATTTCCTGTGCCTTTGAGGTCTTGTTGAGGAAGTCTTTACTTGTGCTAAAGTGTTGAAGTGTTGGACCTATGCCCTCTACAAGTAGTTGCAAGGTCTCTGGTCTGATTTCTGGGTCTTTGACCCATCTTGAATTGACTCTTGTACAAGGTGAGAAAGTGGGGGTTATTTCTATTTTTCTGCATATAGTTAGCCAGTTTTGCCAGCACCATTTGTTGAAGAGGCTTTTTTTCAGTGGATGTTTTTAGCCCCTTTGTCAAAAATCAATTGACTATAGGTGCGTGGATTTGTTTTGGAGTCTTCTATTCTGCTCCACTGGTCTATGTGTCTGCTTTTGTGCCAGTACCATGCTGTTTTTATTACTATGGCTTTGTAGTATAGTTTGAAGTCAGGTATTGTGATGCTTCCTGCATGGTTCTTATTGCTGAGAACTACTGGGATTACAAGCATGCGCCACCACACCCGGCCAGAGTTCCTCTAAAAAACAGGTATAAAACAAGGATGTCTGCTGTCACCACTCCTTTTCAATATAGTACTTGAGACTCTAGCCAGAGCAATAAGGCAAGAAAAGGAAATAAAAGGAGAACAGAAGTACAAATAGGAAAAGAGGAACTGAAACTATCTCTATTTGCAGATGACATGATACTATACTTAGAAGATCCAAAAATTCAACCAAATGGCTCATAGAACTGATCAACAAATTCAGCAAAGTGTGTCTGGATACAAAATCAGTCTTAAAAAATCAGAAGCTTTTCTGTATACCAACCATAAATCCACTGAAAAAGAAATCCAGAAGACATTTCCAATTATGATATCCCTCAAAACAATAAAATACTTGGGAATAAACCTATGTGATATTGGCTTCATAGAATATATTTGGGAAAGTCCCTGTTCTATTTCATGGAATAGATTGAGGAGTATTGGAATTCATTCTTCTATAAGGTTTTATAAAATTCACTTTGGAAACCATCTGGACCTGGGCTTTTCTTTGATGGTAGGCTTCTTATTGCTAATTCAATATCTTTGATTGCTATTGGTTGATTTAAATTTTCTATAACTTCTTGATTCAACATAGGAAGGTTGTACATGTCTAGAAATTTGTCAATTTCTTCTAGGTTTTCTGTTTTGTTGGAGTATAGTTTTTCAAAGTAGTTTCTAATAATCCTCTGGATTTCTGTGCTGTTGGTGGTAATATCACCTTTTTTGTCTCTTATTTTAGTAATTTGGGTTGATTCTCTCTTTGTTTTGGTTAGGTTGGGTAGTGTTTTATCTGTCTTATTTATTTTTTCAAGGAACCAGCTTTTGGTTTTGTTGATTTTTGTATTTTTTTTATTCTCGACTTTGTTGATTTCTGCTCTCATTTTAATAATTTCCTGCCTTCTACTGGGTTTGCAGTTAGACTGTTCCTGTTTTTCAAGGCTTTGGGGTGTGTCCTTAGGCTATTAAGTTATTTATTTGGTGATTTTCTGTTCTTCTTATGTGGGCACTCAGTGCTATGAATTTTCTTCTTAATATTGCCTTCAGGGTGTCCCAGAGATTTTGATATATTGTGTCTGTTTTCATTTGTTTCTAGGAATTTCTCAATTTCTCCCCTTATTTTTTCTGTGACCCAGTCCCCATTCAGCAGTGTGGTGTTCAGTCTCCACATCTTTATGAGGTTTCTCTGGGTCTTCCTACAGTTGATTTCTAGTTTCATTCCATTATGGTCTGAAAAGACGCAGGGGATTATGTCACATTTTTTGAACTTGCTAATACTTTGTGGACTAGGATATGTTCTATTTTAGAGAAAGTTCCATGAGCAGCTGAAAAAAATGTGAATTCAGCTGTAGTTGGGTGGAATATTCTGTATGTGTCTACTAGGTCCGTTTGGTTTATGGTGTTCCTTAAGTCTGAGGCATCTTTACTGACCTTGTGTCTTGAAGATCGATCTAGTGGTGTGAGAGGGTTGTTGAAGTCTCCCAATATTATTGTATTGGGATCTATGTGTGATTTAATGTCACAAAGAGTTTCTTTTATGAAAGTGGTGTGTGATAGTTAATCTAAGTTGTCAACTTGACCTGATCATGACACACCCAAAATTATGTGATTTTGGGTGTGTAACAGCAGATTAAACAGAAAGCCCTGCCCTGAATGTAGGCAGCAGGATTCTGATAGGTGCGGACTTAGATAGAGGGAGAAGCCGCGTAGAGAGGGTGCGACTTTTTCCGAGGAAAACGCATCTGCTCTCGCCTGAGATCATCGGCCGCTGGCTTCGCCTTTCTCTGAAGAGCTCATTGATCTTCTCGGCCTCCTGCTCTTGGAACTGAAACTTCACCATCGTTTCTCCGAAGAAGCTTCCTGATCTTCATGTCTTGGACTGGGGCTGAATTAGTGGTTGCTCCGATCCTAAGACTCCAGCTCTTAGACCGTTCGACCAGCTACTGGTTCCTCTGACTCTCCACGTGCAGTCAGAACCTGGGACTACATTGCTTCAAATTGTAAGCCCATCTGATAAATCCCTTTTTAAAATATACTCATTCTGTGTATTCTGTTAATCTAGAGAACCCTGTCCAATACAGGTGGCACCTATGTTTGGGGCATAAATATTGACTATTGTTATATCTTCTTGCTGGATTGTTCCTTTTACTGGTAAGAAATGACCTTCTTTGTCTCTTCTGATAAGTTTAGATTTGAAGTCTAAAATATCTATATCATAATTGCCACTCCTGCTTGTTTTCGAGTTCCATTAGCCTGGATTACCTTGCCCCATCCCTTCCCCTCTAGTTTGTGTATATCTTTACTTGTAAGGTGTGTTTCTTGCAGGCAGCATATAGATGGATTGTGATTTTTAATCCATTTTGCCATCTTATGTCTTTTGATGGGGGAGTTGAGGCCATTTATATTCAGCGTGATTATTGAGAGATGGGTTTTCATTCCTAACATTATGAGTTTTAATTTTTGTTTGAAGTAGTGTTTGTTCTTTGCCTAGTTGTTTGTTTGATGGAAATCACTGTTTCTCTGGTTCTGGCTTTTGCTTATTATTTCTTCCTTGTGATTAATCTCTTTGAGTGATTTCTCTAGTGCTGGTTTGGAAGACATAAAGTCTTTCAGCTTCTGTTTGTCATGGAAGGTTTTTATTTCTCCATGAAATTTGATAGATATCTTTGCTGGGTAGATAAATCTTGGCTGGAAGTTATTTTCTTCCAGAGTTTAGAATATGTCGCTCCAGGCCCTCCTGGCTTTCATGACTTGGTTTGGAAGGTCAGGAATGATTCTTATTGGTTTTCCTCTGAATATTACTTGGTCTTTTACTCTCGCTGCCTTTAGGATTCTCTCCTTCGCTTCTACATTATTCAGTTTGATTATTATGTGGCGTGGTCAACTTCTTCTCTGATCTTGTCTATTAGGGGTCCTATATGTTTCCTGTACCTGTGTGTCGACCTCTTTGTCTATGTTTGGAAAATTTTCTAATATTACTTCTTGGAATAGATTATTGATTCCTTTAGTTTCAGCTTCTAATAGCTCTTCTATGCCTATTATTCTTAGATTTGCTCTTTTAAGACTGGCTGAGATCTCTTCAATGTCCAATTCATGCTGTCGAATTGTTTTTTCTAATTTATGTACTATGTGTTCATTTTCAGTGAGGTCATCTTCTAAGAGTGAGATTCTGTTTTTCATGTGGTCTAGTCTATTGTTTATGGACTGTACTGATGCCTTCATTTCAATTATTGCATCCTTCACTTCCTTCAGAGCTTCTTTTTGGTTCCTGTTCAGTGTGTCAGATTCTTTGTTTATTTGATCCTTCATTGCTTTTAGCTCTCTCTGAATCCTTTTCAGAAATCCTGTATCATTTCTACTATTCAAGTACTGAATTGTCCTTCTGGCAATCTTTGCCCTTCTGAGTTGGCCGGTTCTATTGTTGTGGGGTTGTGTGAGCTCATTGTTTCTTTGCTATTCTTCTTTTTCATGATTTCAGGTTTTTTTATGTTTATACCTTTGTTGCTTTTGGTAGCTCTCTGTCTCACTCTGTAGGTTTCCTATGTCTAATCTCTCTCCCTTTATAGTTTCTTATCCTGGAGGTAGATAGTTGCTACTAGGTGAGCCTTAAAGGTGAATGGCCTTTACTGAATGGTTATTCTCACTTGCTTGGTATAGTGTCCATTTGCAGGCCCAATGCTTGGTCTCCTTCAGTGTTTGGGACTCTTGCCTGGTGCCTCTCACTACCTGTGCAGGCAGGCGACCAGTGCTGCTATTGCCCCTCTCACTGCGAGTGTGTGTCTTTGAGGTCTTCACTTGGTCTGTCCCTATGCCTCTGTCTGTCTACACCTATGGCAGGTGTCACCAAAGGGGGCCCTGGGCTTCTGTCTCTCTTTGCCTACAGAAGCGGCAGATGTCGCTTTGACCCGATCCTGTTTAAACATGGAAGTCCACGTTTTCCACAGAGAGGGCTGGTTTGGTCCTATTTTTCCCCAGGTGCCACAGCTGTCTGTCCTATGATGATCTCCGGGAACTCTATAAGGCACTGCGACCCGCGGACTTCAAGTCTGTCTCACCCAAATGTCACCCTGGAATGTCTGCTTATCAACATGTCTACTGCGTCCCACAGCAGACCCCACTCCCACTTCGGCCGGGGCAATCCGCACAGTCTCATACCCCGCGAGTCCCTGTGGCCGCGCTGGGTGGTCTCCCCCTGGGGTGTCTCGTTGACTTATTGTCTCGCTGAGCGCTGCTCTTAATCTCTGGGGTGGCAGCCACTGCCATAGGTTCTGTACAGGCCTCCGGGCACTGGGGACTCTGGTGAGCGTGGATAGCACTGGGAACTCTGCTGAGCATGGATTGAACTGCTGCTTGCTTTTGTCACTGATGCTGTGCAGTGCTGGTTTTAGAAAAGGTCCCTGGCTTCTTTGTTGGCAGCTTGCAGAAGCTGCAATGCCGGTAGCTGTCGGCGCAGTCTGACCAAGATGGTGCCACTGCCACTTCTGCCTATGCAGTAGTTTGGGTCTGTGTTGCACATGTAGTGAGTTGCTGCTCGCCTTCACTGCTGCTATTCTGCAGTTGCTGGATTCACAATATGTCACTAGCATCTCTGTTGGTCTTGTGTAGAAGCCACAATGCTGGTAGCCGCCGCCATTTGGTCTTTTGAGTGTGGAGCGAGCTGTTGCTTGCTTTCATCTCTGCTGACCTTCAGTTGAACTTACAACAGGTCTCTGGCTTCTCTGCTGGTGGCGTGTGGAAGCCAAAATGCTGGTAGCAGCCAGTATGGTCCGGCCAAGATGGTGCCACCGCTGTTCCTTATGTAAGGCCCTTGGAGCTTTTTACTTTCTTCTGTTTTGTCTTCTGGCTTTGATTCAATCACATTTCACATTTTTCATTGTTTACTTCAAGGTTTTGTTGCTTTTCTTCTCCTGTCAAGAAGTTGCTTTCATGGCAATTGAGACCCAAGTCTCAGAGAGAGGTCATAACGTGGTGTCTCCCTTAGTTGCCATCTTGGACCGGAAGAGCAAAACTTTTATAATATTTAGACAATTGCAAGTTTTTTTTAACTTCATCTTTCAGGAAAATATTAGTGTTTTCCTTCCCTTGCCCCTTCTGAACATAGGCATGGGAATGAATTGTTTTGCACAAGCAGTTGTGAATAAAAGTGATATTAGACATCCAGAGAGAAGTACTGAGGAGCAGCACCATTGCCCTTTCTCCTCTCTGTGATGGCTTGCTCTGTTCAAAATGCTGCATGGTCTGCCATCTTTAATCCCAGAATGAGCACAGTTCCAGCTAACTCCCTAATGAGCAAGTGCAATCAGCAAGAAATAAAACGTGTCTTTGTTGCTATAGAATAATCTAAAATGAAATATATTTGTTATTGTAACATAGGCTAGTTCATGTGATACTCAAAAATGGTAACTGGATTACCATAAACTAAAAATATTTGGTATGGGCTTCGAAGTTTGAGGGATTACAGCAATAATACTAATACAGTTTGGATGTACTATGCTTAGTGGTATTAATACAGGGAGGGAAACTTGTGGCTGGCAATAGCTTGGAAGACATCATAGCTAACTTACTTATAGGCTTAGGATAAGGAGATGGTAAACCATAATAATAAACACATAGACATATTGAAAAATAACTTTTTTTTTTGAAGAACAGTAGAAAGGAAATAGAAGTCAGGAATTCAAGACTTTTCAAAATTGTAAGAGAAATCTGCTTCTCAACCAGAAAGGTTATGTAGAAACTGAGATCTTAAAGGAATAAAGGAAAATTACAATTCTATCTTGAGGCAAAGGTTAAAAGTAAATTATATGACTCTCAAACCTATTGTTAAAGACCTCTGAGTGGAAGAAAGTGTCTTCCAAAATGGTTCAACTACAGACAAGGAAACCAGCAAACCATTATATTTGACAAAATTATTCACTATTATACCCTCAAGATTTCTTTTTAGATTTTTTTGATGCAGTGTAATTGTAGATCATAGTGAGATTCAAAGTGACACATTTGCATATGCATATGTCATTCCCTAGTGTATTTCTCTTCATAACCCACTCTGCCACTCCCCTCCTCCCCTCCCTGCACATGGCAGTAAGATTGCCAGTGATACCTTCATATATGAACACAGTACTGCTTGGACTGTTTTATTCTCAAGTCTCCTTTTTTGTCTTCTGTTCTCCCTTTCCCAATTCCTTTCCACTATTCTATTGGTCTCAGTTCTCATTGTCATGAAGGTTCTTTTGTTTCCTATTTTTTCTGTAGCTCCCACATAAGAGAGAAAAAAAAT
The DNA here is from genome assembly GCA_004027185.1 of Glis glis. NCBI lineage: Eukaryota > Metazoa > Chordata > Mammalia > Rodentia > Gliridae > Glis > Glis glis. The sequence continues at coordinate 17,119 of PVJS01038998.1, forward strand.
ATATAACTCTTGACTTTCTGAGACTGGCTGATCTCACTTAGCATAACGTTCTCTAGTTTCATCCATTTTCCTAGAAATGGCATAATTTTGTTCTTCCTTATGGCTGAGTAAAATTTTATTGTGTGTATATACCACATTTTCTTTATCCATTTATCTGTTGACAAACACCTAGGTTGGTTCCATAATTTGGCTATTGTGAATTGTGCTGTGATAAACATGAGTATGCATGTATCACCATAGTTTTCTGACTTTAATTTTTTAGAAAGATACTGAAGAGTGGTACATCTGGGTCATATGGAGGTTCCATTCCTAGTCTTTTTAAATACCTCCATACTGATCACTATAGTGGTTGTACTAATTTGCAATCCCACCAAAAGTGATAAGAATTCCTATTTTCCCACACCCTTGCCAGCATTTATTATTGTATGTATTCTTGATGATTGCCAATCTCATTGGAATTAGCTGGAATCCCAGTATAAATTTGATTTGTATTTCCCCAATTTTCACAATTAAAGGAGCATAATAAGTGGAAAGACAGAAGAACAAATTTTCAGTGTTCTTACCACAAAAAATAAATATGTTTAAAGTGATACATTATGCTTTTACCCTAATTTTATCTGTGTACAATCTATATCTATATCAAAATATCACTTTGCACTTCATACACTGTACTATTAGTATGCTTTAATTGAAAATAACATGAAACAATTTTTAAAGTAGGATAAATACACCAATCAGCCATAAAGAACAAAATTATTTCATTTGAAGGAAAATGGAAGGAAACAGTATTATGTTAAGTGGGATCAGCCAGTTTTAGAATGTCAAAAGATCATGTTTTCTCTCATATGTGGGAGCTAGAAAGAAAATATGAAACAAAATGGACTTCAGATAAATGAGGAGATAGATCAGTAGAATTGTAAAAGGGGATTGAAGAGAAGGAGATGGGGAAGGAAAAAAGGAGTACTGAGGAAGAAAGCAGTTCAAATAATGTTATGATCATATATGAGGGTATCACTACCAATTTCATTAACATGTACAGGGAAGGAGAGGGGTGAGCCCCATGGGATGCAGAAGGTAACACAGCAAGTGTTGTGTGCATGCGTGTTTTTTTTATCACTTTGAATCTCACAATGATGTGTGTATTGGACAGGGTTCTCTAGATTAACAGAATACACAGAATGAATATATTTGAAAAAAAGGGATTTATCAGATGGGCTTACAGTTGAAGCAATGTAGTCCCAGGTTCTGACTGCACGTGGAGAGTCAGAGGAACCAGTAGCTGGTCAAACGGTCTAAGAGCTAGAGTCTTAGGATCGGAGCAACCACTAATTCAGTCCCAGTCCAAGATGTGAAGATCAGGAAGCTCTTCGGTGAAACGATGGTGGAGTTTCAGTTCCAAGAGCTGGAGGCCGAGAAGATCAAGAAGCTCTTCGGAGAAAAGCGAAACTGGTGGCCGACGATCTAAGGCGAGAGCAGATGCGTTTTTCCTCGGAAAAAGTCGCACACACTCTACGCGGCTTCTCCCCCTTTATCTAAGTCCGCACCTATCAGAATCCTGCTGCCTACATTAAGGACAGGGCTTCCTCTTTAATCTGCTGTTACACACCCAAAATCACATAATCTTGGGTGTGTCATGATCAGGTCAAGTTGACAACTTAGATTAACTATCACAAGTCCACCCCTTGTCAACTTGACTCCTAACCCTGTCTTTTTAAATCCTATCAATCTTCACATAAATACAATAACAATATAAAAAATCTTGCCTAACAGGATAAAGCTATCGCACATACAACCAGAAACGCACCAATCACTTCCCCTGAATAGGAGGCAGGGCTTTCTGAGTGATACTTATTCCTAATACTTAAGTATTGATATAAAGTCCATCAGTATTATATTACATAATAGAGAAATACGGGAGGAGATAAGATAGAGATATCTGCTTAACACATATAAATATATATAACACATATAAATATACATATATATATACAAACATATTC
>PVJS01038999.1:0-19117 GCA_004027185.1 Glis glis
ACACACACACACACACACACACACACACACACACACACAGTAGCTAGTTCAAGGCAGAGAGCTCAGGAGGGTCTTACACGGCAACTTACATTTTCATTCCAAAAGGAATGCACAACCCTTCCAACCCACCTGGTCCTCCCGAGGCACAAGGGGACCGGGAAACATAAACGCGAGTGTCCACCTCCCTGCATTTTTGTCTCCTGCCCCTCTCGCTACCATGGTTTTACTGTAGACAACTCTCAAAGCTTTCAGGACTGGGGTAATAGGTAGAAATAACTCATGATTATATAATTCATGATGCCATTTAATTCTCACAACAAACCTACCAAGTAACTTCTATTCTTGCTATTTTTCACAGGTGGAAACCAAGACATGGAGACATTTGGTAGTGTGCTGACGGTTCCCAAATAGTAGACACAGAAGCCAAGACTTTAGGCAACGCACAACTCCAAAGCCATTCTTATTCCTTCCACAATAACACACTGCCATTTATGGTCACCTACTCTGCTTTAAAATGACTGGGCTTTTTCATCCTGGCCAAGCCTAAAAGAGAAGACAGAACACTTTATTTGAATACAACGCTCGAACCAGAGAGAAAGAGTAAGTGTAGAAAATGTTAAATTGGTTCTATTTTCTTTGGTTGTCTTTGTCCTTTATGAGGGGACAGAGAAAAGAAAGGGAAATAAAACACAGAGTAGATAAGAGACCTCTGACATCACGGGGGAAGCTCGTGCTTATTTTTAAAGGTTCTGCAGGGATTCAGACATGTGAGGCCTTCCCAGTCTAAAACTCATGTTTCACAGAGTTGATTTCTTATGAACCATAAAACAGTTTTCACTTGTCCGTCCCTAGTGTTATTTGTGGAAAAATGTATCAGAGAGATCAGAAAATGATTATATATTATTTTTTTCAAATGGCCCCAAGAAGCAGTGTGTTATATTACTTGGTTAGGAAAGCACAGTGTTGGCTTATGTTTCAAGTTCTTGCCATAGGGACTGCTTTCACACAAAGCTTTCCACAGGGTTAGCCTTCGGCTACAACATACAAATATCCATCCATGTTGCTTCAGGGAGCTAACGAACTTTCTAGAAACCAATGTGCTGAGTTAAGTTTGTCCTACTTATTCGTGAAATATTTTCTGACACCTTATTACAATGAATCCACACCCCCAATTACAACCTGAATCCTGAGAGACAAATTTAAGTTGCCTGGCTTATTCTGAGAGCTTTCTCTGTTCTTTGATTAAAAAGCTCACGGATTGAAGGAAGATGACAACGGAGTAAGGACGCTTAGATGAGCCTGTCTCTAAGTGGTCTCAGGGAACTCTGAACTGAGCAGCATTCCACATCCCATACTACTTTCATGGGAGGTGGGAACTAAAGACATAGAAAATAATACCTACAAGGCCACCTTAAACACCCAGGCTGAAAAAGGGGAGAAAAGCAACAAAATGGAGATGGGAGAACAATAGCCCACACCGCAGACCAGAGGAAACTTTGGAAGACCCAAAAAATCTTATAATCAGCAACCTGAGACCTACCTTCACAGACATTGAGATCACTAGCCACAGAATCACACAGCGCCGCAAGGACAGGACATAGAAGGATGACCATATCCATGTCCCCATCGTCCCTCCCAACCCGTTTCACCGAATGCCCAGCAGCAGAGGCAAGTGCACTAAACCCAGGAAGGTGAGTGCAGTCGCCTCCCAGGGTAACTGAAAAGAGACCATAAAAAGGGGGTGGGAATACACGCAGACTGTAGCAGCACACTGTACATGAAACTTTGAGGAATACACCAGATTTGAAAGCTACAGACCACCCCTGCCTTCTCTGTGGAGACCATGGAGAACCGTGTTTGCCTTGGGATGGACCCTGCACCTGTGGCCCGGCACTTGGTAGCCACAGAGAGAGAGAGACACCGTGCCAGAGTCTCACTATAGGAGACTATAGCATTGTGACTGCAAAGTGGTATGTTTGCTATAGTTTTCCGAGCAAGCGAGAATGCTTGGAATGTGCTCGAGAACCTACTGCAATAAGTGGACCTTAATCAGCTCAACCAAGTAGCCACACAGACCCAAGAGAGTGGCAGAGACCAAGTGAAATAGTTTTCATTGTTATATATATTTTTTTCCTCTTTGCCTTTTTGTTTTTATGTTTCTTTGGTTTTTGCTGCTGCTCTGTACTTTATAGGGTCTTTTTTTTTTTACCCTTTTGCATGTTCTTTCTCTTTCCCATCTCCTTCCTCCTCTCCTTTTTTTTTTCTTTTTTCTCTTCTGCAGTGCAGGGGATTGAGCCTAGGACCCTAGTGAATGCTGAGTAAGCGCCCCGGGTAACACTCCCAACCCCCAGCCCAGAAGAACCCCCTCCCAGCAACAAGCAGGGGCCAACCCCTCCCTGTGCCTCCTTCCTAATTTGTCTCCTTAGCAAAGTAGAAGACAGAATGAGTGGGGGAATAGGCTTGAACCAGAACTTTAGAACAGCTTTCATATCTCTTCTAAGCAATCCTCCAACCAAGAAGAAAAAAAAGAAACAGGCAAGGAAACATCCAAAGCCACAAGGGAAATCAACTCTTTTCTAACAAGGAAGTTTTACTCATTCCCGATAAAGCAGCTCTTAAGATTCCTTTTAATTTTTTATTTTTATTTATTTTTTTCTCTTTTTCTCCTCCTTTCCTCTTGTGTGTGTAGATGTGAGAGATTGTCTGTGTTCTGTTTCGTCTGCCAGATTCCTAGTGAACCTGTCTTCCAGTGCCTTATAGTAAATCCATTTCCTATCACTATACCTAAATATTCTAAGGTAGCTACTAAAATTCTCTTTTATTCTCACTATCTCTAATCTTTACTATATATTACCTAGCTACACTCAAACACTTATTCTACTTGATTCTATTTTCTACTTTATTCTTGCATCCCTCACTTTATCTCCTTCCTCCTGACTCACCCTTCACCACTGAATACAATATAATTTTCCCTTGTATATACCAGCTGACTCCTCTAAACTCCTGCTGCTGAGGTTGGACCAGATAGGTGAACCAACAGGAAGCACTACCAAACACTAAGGACAAACTAATCACAGCTGATAGATGGAGCCACCCAGCATTTCACACATTGAAGTTTAAAAATGCACAGGACACAAACTGCTCTGCTTACACCTCAGAGACTCCCTATTATGGAGGTGACAGATCCCCAGATTTAATACCTGGAACCCATCAACACCACTACTGCAGTGGGCAGATAGAGCCCTGGAGTAACTGCAACCCAGTACTGATCATCTACAGGCAGAACAACAGTGGGGTCATAAGGAACACAGATCTCAAAGTGGGCATTAAAGGGTAATAAATACTCAACAGAAAGCTGTGAATACCCATACGGCAGAGGCTATTCACTTTTAAGGTATGTCTTAAAGTAAATATCTACCTCTAGAATAAGATAATATAAAAGGAGAGAGATTCGACATAGCAAACCCAGAGTGAGAGAGAGCCATCAAAAGCAACAAAGATATAAACCAAAGAAACCTGAAATCATGAGAAAGAAGAATAGCAAGGAAACAGTGAGTCCCCACTATCTCACCACAACAGAACCCACCAACATAGAGTTGCAGAGAATGCAAGAAGGAGAATTCAGAACTTTAATAGTAGAAATGATACAGGATTTCAGAAAAGAGTTCATAGAGAGCCTGAAAGGAATGAAAGACCAAATCAACAAAGAATCTGATTTCTTGAACAGAAATCAAAAAAAGTTCTGAATGAAGTGAAAGGTGCAATAATTGAAATGAATACATCAATACAAACCATCAACGGTAGAATTAAACCACATGAAAAACAGAATCTCACTCTGAGAAGATGACCACTCCAAAACTGAATGCATAGCACATAATTTAGAAAAATTAATTTGACAGTATGAGTTGGACATCCAAAAGATCTGGGCCAACTTTAAAAGAGCAAACCTAAGAATAACAGTCATAGAAGAGGGCCTAAAAGCTGAAACCAAAGGAATCAAAAATCTTTTCAGAGAAATAATATCAGAAAATTTTCCAAACATAGAAAATTTGGTCAACACACAGGTACAGGGAACATATAGAACCCCCATTAGACAAGATCAGAGAAAAGGTTCACTACAGCTGGGCATGGTGGCGCACGCCTATAATCCCAATACTTGAGAGACTGAGACTGGAGGATCCGGGTTTGCGGCCAGCCTCAGCTACTTAGTGAGCCCTCTGCAACTTAGTGAGATCCTGTTTCAAAATAAAGAATAAAAATAGGGCTGGGGGTGTAGCCCGGAGGTAGAATGCCCCTGAGTTCAATTCCCGGTACCACAAAAAAAAAAAAGAAAAGGTTCACCACACCACATAATAATCAGATTGACTAACATAGAGGCCAAGGAGAGAATCTTAAATGCAGTGAGAGTAAAAGACCAAGTGACATTTAGAAGCAAACCAATAAGAATCACTCCAGACTTTTCAAACCAAGTCATGAAAGCCAAGAGGGTCTGGAGCGACATATTCCAAACTCTGAAAGAAAACAACTTCCAGCCAAGACTACTCTACCCAGCAAAGATATCTTTCAAATCTGACGGTGAAATAAAAATCTTCCATGACAAACAGAAGCTGAAAGAATTTGTCAACCAAACCAGCATTAGAGAAAATATTCAGAGATAAATTACAAAGAAATAAAAAATAAATGCCAGAACCAGAGAAAGAATGATTTCCATCAAATGAACAACTAAGCAAAGAAGAACAAATGCTATCTCAAACAGAAGTTATAACTCAAAATGTTAGGAATTAAAAATCATCCCTCAATAATAAAGCTTAATACCAATGGCCTCAACTTCCCAATCAAAAGACATAAGGTGGCAAAATGGATTCAAAATCATAATCCATCTATATGCTGTCTGCAGGAAATGCACCTTACAAATAAAGATACAAACTAAAGGTGAAGGGCTGGAGCAAGTTAATCCATGCTAATGGAACTCAAAGACAAGAAGAGGTAGCAACTCTCATATCAGACAAAATAGACTTCAAGCCTAAACTTATCATAGGGGACAATGCAGGTCATTTTTTAGTGGTAAAAGGAACAATCCAACAAGAGTATATGATAGTCAATATTTATGCCCCAAACATAGGTGCAACCACTTTCATAAAACAAACTCTTTGTGACATTAAGTCTCACATAGATCCCAGTACAATAATATTGGGAGATTTCAACACTCCTCTCACACCACTAGATCCATATTCTAGATAAAAGATCAGTAAAAATGTCTCAGACCTAAGGAACACCAAAAGGCAAATGGACCTACTAGACAGATACAGAATATTCCACCCAACTACAGGCTGAATTCACATTCTTTTCAGCTGCTCACAGAACCTTCTCCAAAATAGACCATATCCTGGGCCACAAAGCAAACACTAGCAAATTCAAAAAATGTGACATAACCCCCTGCATCTTTTCAGACCATAATAGAATGAAACTAGAAATCAACTATAAGAAGAACCAGAGAAACCTCATAAACACATGGAGACTGAACATTGCACTGCTGAATGAGGAATGAGTCATAGAAGAAATAGGGGGAGAAATTAAGAAATTCCTAGAAACAAACAAAAATAGAGACACAACATATCAAAATCTCTGGGACACTTTGTAGGCAGTATTAAGAGGAAAATTCATAGCACTGAGTGCTCACATAAGAACAGAAAATCACCAAATAAATAGCCAATGACACACCTCAAAGCCCTTGAAAAGCAGAAACAGTCTAATCCCAAAGCCACTAAAATACAGGAAATCATTAAAATCAGAGCAGAAATCAATGTTCTTCCTCATATGTGGAAGCTAGGAAGAAATTGGGACATAGGAGGGACTCCAGACAAAGAAGGAGAAACTTTAGTTGAGTGAAGAAGGGGACCTAAATGAGGGAGATGAGAGGAGGGAATAGGGAAACCCTTAATGGACATGATGTACAAACACAAACTTACCAAAGCCAATCACTGTGCTGAGTACAAGAGGAAGGGAGGGGGAGGGATAGGGCAGGAGCTGGGGAAGGGCTCAAAGAGTGCTGTGTGCATGTATGCCTCTATCACCCTGAACTTCATCAAGAAGTATGATTACAATGCACCAATAAAAAAATAAAGTAAATCTCTGTTTGTCGAGGCTAAGAGATGATAAACTCTAAAACAAAAGTCCCCAAATGGGACAAGTCCCCAGCCAAGCAAGGACAAAATGTATGAAAAATAAACATTGGGTTACAAAGCTATAGCTCAAAAAGAGTTGAAACAATTTCTCTTTTATTTCCCAAATCTAAAGCAGGTTTTCAGGGGGAGGGAGTCCTGGAGGTTGAATTCTACCTCTGAGCTATACCCCAAGTCCTTTTTATTTTTTGTTTTGAAATGGTCCTGCTAAGGTGCTGAAACTAGTCTTGAATCCACGATCCTCTTGTCTCAGCTTCCCAAGTACTGGGATTACAGGTGTGCACCACCATGCCCAGCCAAGAACGTATTTTTTTAAATGTGCTTTTATTGGTGCATTATAGTCTCACATCATAATGTAAATCATATTGACAGTGACATACATGCACACAGCACTTGGTGCCCCCCCGCCTCCTCATCCCTCCCCCTTGCTAATAGAGAGTACTAAGATTGACGTTGGTATATTCTCATATGTACACATAGTCGATGGTAGCAATTCCATTAATGAACATCACTTTTCTCCTTCCCTTTCCCCTTACCTTAGACCACCTCCCTGGCTCTACTGAGGCTTCTCCTCCATTGTCTGGAGTCCCTCTGGTATCCCAATTACTCCCTAGTTTGGGCATATTAGAGAAAAACATATGACCCTTCACTTTCTGTGATTGGCTGATCTCAACATAATGTTCTCCAGGTCCTTCCATTTTCTTACAATTGACATAATTTTGTTCTTCTTTATTGCTGAGTAGAATTCCATTGTGTGTATTTCCCATAGTTTTGTAATCCATTCATCTGTTGATAGATGCGTAGGTTGGTTCCATAATTTGACTATTGTGAATTGTGCTGCTATAAACATGGGTATGCATATGTTACTGTAGTTCTCTGGTTTCAGTCCCTTTGGTATGATAACCAGGAGTGGTATAGCTGGATCACATGGTGGATCCATTCCCAGTTTTCTAAGGAATCTCCACACTGATCTCCATAGTGGCTGAACTAGTTTGAACGCCCACCAACAGTGCAGAAGAGATCCTATTTCCCCACATCCTCGCCAACATTTATTGTTTTGTGACTTCTTGATGATTGCCATTCTGATTGGGGTTAGATGAAATCTCAGAGTAGTTTTGATTTGCATCTCCCTGATTGCTAATGATGTTGAACATTTTTTCATGTATCTGTTGGCCATTTGTATCTCTTCTTTTGTGAAGTGTCTATTCAATTTGGTTGCCCATTTCTTGATTGGGTTTTTTTTAGTGTAAAATCTTTTAAGTTCTTTGTATATTCTAGATATTAGTCCTCTGTCGGAGGGATAGCTGGCAAAGATCTTCTCCCATTCCCAAGAAGGTCTTTTTAACTCCAATTTATACATCAGTGAAGCAGGGCTAGAAAAATGAATGAGCCTGGATTGAACCCCTCACCAAAGGCAACTATTTTTCTATTATGATATCTATATGATTTTTCTATTATGATATATATATGATGTTTCAGCAAAAGAAATTATCTGTACAACATGAGTGACAACCCGTAATATCTCCCCAATTGCAATGCTAAAACTGAGGTCATATCTGAAGAGTGCAGGCAAGTCATCCCACCTTAGGGAGGGAAGGAACCTTGGATATGATCACATCTTGCGGTCCTAGCAAACAAATGGGGAAACTGAGGCCTGTGGAGGTGAAATGATAGAATTGAGCTATCTCAACGTGCTAATAACTAAGCCAGGCCTGAACCTAAGCTAGTTCCTGCAAGTTAAATATCCACTTTAATAAAAGGTTTCAAGTTGAGGGTTAGCTCCCAGTTGTAACTGATCAACGTGTGGCCTGGGGTAGGTCCGAACTCTCTGAGCCAAGGTTTCCTCATTTGTCAAATGGAGAAAGTGACTTTACTCCATAGACCTGGTGGGAGCATGAGAGATTGTGTTTTTATAATATGCCCCCCATATTTCTGACATTCTAGTGACAGGTTAGTGTAATATAAGCACCGTTACACAGAGCTGTCTGCTTAGGAATTCATCTAGCTACTTCACCAGAACTAGATAGAGGTGGTCTCAGAGGCCTCTACCTTATTCTTTTTTGTGTCCCTGTACCTGGCATAGATCACAGATCAGGCAAATATTTGATAAATGAACCAACCAATTAAATGACACATGGAAACTGCCCAGGACAGATTCTGATACTTAGAAGCAACTTCATATATCTTCCCAGTTTTCTTTCAATTCCAACTTAAGACCCACTGTCCTTTGCACACTATAATTCTGCCCCAGATGTTTAGCTATAAAATTCCATCTGTATAATCAGAGGCTCTCTTAACAATATAAGAATATGTTTATATAAAGGCAACAATTATATAAGCACCCAAAATAGATAAATCTAGCATATTCCTTTAATTTAGTAATATTCAAAGTATGTCAATCTAATGCATGCATTTTTAAATTAAGTAATACTTATTTTTGTCTTAGCAATAATAAATGGCCATTGCCAATCTTGCACTTATCTCTCTACAGGCAGCCCTTCCACAACTCTCCTGACCTGCGAGGTCATCTCTGCCCTTCCCTTCAATCCCACTCTGATACCACCTGAAAGATTCTGGTTAGATTGTCCTTCTAAGCGACACCCTGCAGGTCAGATGCACTTTCTCTGAATTTCCATAGGGATCTCAGTCTATGCCCCACAATCTCCCAAGGCTTTGTACATGTGTTATGCATTACTTTGTATCCAACTTAAGTCATTTCATATAGGTCTCACCAATCAAACTAGCTCCTAATCTTCTCCAGGTCAAGGAACTCATTTAGCTCCTTCCTCATTTTACATCCACTAGATGCAGAATACCAAAGAGTTTCCATCCTATAAAACAACTCTGATTATTGGTAGGGGCTGGTTGGGGTTCCAGAAAGCAAGAATAAGGCTTAGCAGAAAAGCGTGGTGATTGATTAGCAATGTCTGTCATGGAAACAGAACATGAGAGGAGAAAGATTGTCCTGAATATTCCTGAATGATGATGAGCCTGGAACTGAACAAATAGCTGATGAATCAAACGATAACATAGACTTATTATCACCTCCAAGTCTGAGACAAATCGTAAACGTGTGCATACATGTGTGCACGCACGTGTGCGTGCACACACACACACACACACACACACACACACACACGGGCCTCAGAATTGGTTCATCTTACAAAAAGGATGGTCCAGAAATCAAATGCCCTATTTCATATATTAAGAAACAGATACAGAACCCGTACATCAATGATCAAAGGACATTCAAGTGGAACGAAAGGTCAAAAATACAACTCAATTACTGCCACCAACCCTTAGCAACCAAAATTTAAGCTCGAGAAGGAAGGGGTTGTCTAGTGGGACCAACAGTACCTGGTCTTTATCTAGTTAACTGTAAAAAAAATTGAGGATTTAAAAAAATCATGAAACTTTTTTTTTCTCTTTAGAGCAACATGGCAAGAATATCAATTGGGAGAACCGAGCCCCTCAGAGCTTCTCATCTTACCACACCAGTATTCTAACAGATTTCCCTCTTCATCGCCACCATGAATGCCTTGGGTCAGCTTCCCACCAAAAAAAATAATAATAATAATAAAATAAAATAAGCAGGAGGGGAAAACACAGGAAAAAGTGCAGGGCCATTCAGGCAGAAATTTAAGCTCTTGTGAGTGTGTGCTGAGTGAGTGATCGCAGGGACGGACGGTGCAATGGAGCTAGCGATGCTCACTGACCACAGCTAGCAGGCGCCCAACACGTCCAGCCCAAGTCACAGGGTGCTCCACTCGCTGGGCGAGACATTCAAGACATGTGCTCTTCTGGTCTCCTGAAAATGAAGTGCTTGCTCTCGAGGGAGCCTCAGGCTCAGCCCTGCAGGTAACTGTATACCCCCGGGTTTTATTTCTGGTTTTGCTGGCTCAACACTTTATACCTTAACCATAAGAGATTGCAATTTATACAACTCAATTTACAATAAGTTATTTCCTAGAGAAGAAATAACTCAAAAGAAAAAGAAGTCTCCTACATGAAGTCACTTCTAAATATTTCTCAATTCTTTTCTTCTTCCTCGGAAGGACAAAGGGGATTAACCAAAATCCCCACCAGTGGATTAATGACAATTAAATCATAGCTACCACTTGTTCTCAGTCCCAGGCAGTGTATCAGAAATTTATAAACACTCATTTACTTAAGCTGCATGGTAACCCCATGAGATGGCTCTTGCTACCCTCTCTTACAGATGAGAGCTGCAAACTCAGAGGTGAACGACCTGTCCAAGATCAGGCCAGCCTGCGTGAGGACAGTGAGACTTCTGCCTGTAAAATTTAAGGAGGCCCTTACTCTCAGGGTTGTGCAAGGGCAGGGCCATCACCTGAGCATGAGTATCACCTTAACATTTCCATCTGCAAGTTTCCTTGCTTCCTATAGACAGTATGGTGCAGCACGGCAGTCATAAAGCTGGGATTCACACACAGCTCCACCTGGTGCCAAAGCCTGGCTCACACCACCTGTCCTCCTGCAGGGACAAGCAACCCTACCCATGACCCTTGGCTCCTACAGATAAGTCTCTGCACCAGTGTTCTCTACATCTGAGCTCACCAAAGGGCTGCTCAGCCACACAAGCCCAGTAGAGTAGCTCGCAAGCCCAGTAGAATAGCACAGGGGATATGTCACGTTTCCATCTGTACACATCTACCCACACACACCAGCGACACAGAGTCCTTCCTCTGCCATAAGAGAATCAACCATCAGTCATGTGGGATGTCACAGCATAAACCAGTATCCTAAAAGCAAAAGCCATTTTTGTCACTCTTGGCAATATGAAACAAGAGAGTAAAAGAAATCCATGGTGTGTGTGTGTGTGTGTGTGCTTTATTTTTTGTTTTTTGTGTGGTACTGGAGATTGAACCCAGGGGTATTCTACCGCTGAGCACACCTCCAGCCCTATTTTATTTTTTGCTTGGAAACAGGGTCTTACTAAATGGTTGAGGGCCTCACTGAGTTCCTGAGACTGGCCTTGAACCTGCAATCCTCCTCTCTCAGCCTCCCAAGTACTGAGATTACAGGTATGCACCACCACACCCAGTGAAATTCATGTATTTTAAACCTAAATTGATTGATTTGTTCTGGGACAGAAAATATAGGGCATATTTTATATCAATGTAGAAACCAAAGCAGATCTATGGTTGAATAACTCTGTGTAGCTCCACCGCCCCTGCTCTACCCTGTTCCTGGCTTAAGCCATAAAACTTCTAATTGCTCACCAGGGGTAGAATAAAACATGTTTCTTGAGAGCAGTAAGCTTGACAGCCATGAGGCTCAACATCATTTCTGCAGGCCAGAGAGGGGAGACGAGCTCATGCTCCGGTCTTGCAGTGAGCGCTCTTCCCTGACCTGCTGTGGGAAGACGTGTGGGAATTCGACAATGCTTGAGTTCGTCAAAATTACTCCAATTATGAGAGATATTACCCCAAATGGCTCTTTTCCCTCGCCAGCTACAATTTCCCATTGTAATTTTCATTTTCATATGAAAAGCATTTTTACCAAAAAGAAATTGACATATTTACTCTGAAAATGGGTATCAGCCAGATGTCAGACATGATTGAGCTGGTCTCGCGCACATCTGTCAGAAGCCACTGAGCTCTCCTGGAGATGGCGAAGATCAGGGGAAGATGGTAAATGGGAGACTGGAGGAGAAACAAAGCTGTGATCCACCACACGGTAGAGGGGGGGTGCCTGACATGAGGATGCTGAAGATTAGCCAGGCAAAACTGACAGAAAATTGGCTCTTACATTTTTAATACGGTTTTTAGCTCAGTCTAAGAAAACAATGAAATCACGATATCTCAATTAGGGTTTCCATTCCAAGTATCATATTTTCATTTTCTGCAGCAAAGATACAGAGAACGGTAGAATAGGCACAGGAGGTAAGGTGGTGTTTTGTCACTTTAGTTTATAAAGACTCATTTGCACCTCAGTGTTTCTGGGCATCCCCTGACAGCTGGGCAGGAATGCAGACTTCTGGTCCATACTCCAGACCAACTGGATCAAAAGCCGCATTTTAACAAGATCCCCAGTGACCAGTGTGCATGGTAAAGTCTGAAAGTACAGTGTTAGCTCTTCCATCCCCTCTGAGGGATGGAAGGTGAAGAGATAATAAAAAATAATCACCATCACCATTGACATTCATGAGGTGCTGACCATATATATGCTCAGCACAGTGCTATGTTTTCTTGCACATATTGCCAGTTAATCTTTACAATGGCCCTGAATGGAACACAGTATCATCCCCATTTCACAGACAAAGAAGTTGACACTCAGGAAAGTTAAATAACGTATCAAGAGTCACAATTTAATAAATGACAGAAGCTGGGCTCAGTGGCTCTTGCCTGTAATCCCAGTACTTGGGGAGTTCAGACAGGAGGATCCCAGGTTCGAGGCCAGCCTCAGCAACTTAGCAAGAACCTGTCTCAAAATTTAAAATTTTAAAAGGCTGGGGGTGTGGCTCAGAGGTAGAATGGTCCTGTGTTCAATCCCCAGTACCAAAAGGAAAAAATAAAATAAAAATAAATGGCAGAGCCAAGGTTTTCCCAAACCAGCATCTTACCTACCAAATCATATTGCCTTTGTACATCTCTGAATTTTTTAAAAAAAATAAAGAAACCATAAACATTCTAGAATTAGAAATGCTTGGATTTGGTGATATGGTTCTTAGGCCCATGAATTGAATACTACATTTCTCTATAGTTCTGAAATCTTTCCTATGTGAAAGAAACCCTCTCAAAACTTCACTAGAAGTGGACACACTTCATAGTTTTTTTTAAAAAAGTGACTGTATTCCCCCAAAATCACTGGTCATAAATGTAGTCAAGATTGTAAACTACTAAATAAAATGTGAGCAGAGAAAAATCACTTCGATATACGAGTCTGTGTTAGTGAGCTTTGTGTCACTGTGACCAAAAACCTGACAAGAACAACTTAGAGGAGGAAAAGTTTATTTGGGCTCAGTGTTTCAGAGGTCTTAGTCCATGGTTGTCTGGCTCCATCGCTCTGGGACTGAGGTTGAGGCAGACCATCATGGCAGAAGAAGCTCATGGCAGCCCAGAAGCAGAGAAAGAGACAGGAAGAGAAAGGGATCAGATATAGTCCCCAAGGCCACACCCCCAGTGACCTACTTTCTCCAACCATACCCCACTGCCTATAGCTTTTACCAGTTCCCAGTAGCCCGTTCAAGTTACTAATCCATCAAATGGCTTAATCCACCGATGATATCAGAACCCTCATGATTCAGTCTTTTTACCTCTCAGCACTGCTGCATTGCCCAACACATGAGTTTTGGGTACATTACAGACCCAAAGCATAACGCAATCCACTGAAAATTGTCACTTGTACAAATTCATTAAACAGTTATATCAGAATTACTGTCATCAAAACTGGTAAGTCCTCAATATCAAAAACCTTTGCCTTTACCTTCGAACACAAGCTCCTCAGGAGAAATGACAGTGTCTGTTTTATCTTGTGCCCCTAGTTTCTAAACCAAAGCACATAGTAGCCAACACACAGCAGTGCCCAATAAATATTTGTTGAATTATAAAGGAAATAATGAAACGCATGTATTTTTCAATCTGTAATCATTTGCTTATTGTTTATGAAGCATCAATAAACTGAGGCATTATGTTATCAGGGACATGAAAGTGAAAGACACCGTTCCTAAGCTTAATTGGATAATTTTTAATGCTACGCAGAAGATCACAGGTTTAGGGTCATACACAGCAAGGGGTGCATCCTGTCCCTGTGACCTTGGAAAGGGGGAAATGCTTTTAAGGGTCATTGTTCAGAGTAAAATAATATATATATATATATATATATAAAATGATAATCACATGATTGTCTTATGATATAAACCTAATAAGTAGTAGATATTTTCATCCATATCATGTATTTATCATAAAAGATTTTTAATCTTTTGAAAAAATAGTTATAGGTCAAAGTGATTTACAAACTAAATGTAATACCTATCAAAATCCCAATGACATTTTTAACAGGAAAAAAATCCTAAAATTCTATGGAACTACAAAAGACCCCAAATACTTAGAGCAAAGAGAAAAGCTTTAGGCATATAACTACCTGATTTCAAAATCTATTGCAAAACTATAGTAATAAAAATCAGGATAGTACTGACATATACAGACACATACAGACCAATGAAACAGAATAGAGAGCCCGGAAATAAGTCCATTTATTTGTGGTCAACTAATCTTCAACCAGGGTGTCAAAAACACACAATGGAGGGAGGACAGCCTCTGGAAAAATGGTGTTGGGGAAAATTAGATATCCATATTCGTAAGATTGAAATTGGATGCTTATCTGACCCCATGTACAAAAATCAAATCAAAATGAATGAAGGACTTAAACATAAGACATCTAATCAATAATTTTTTGGATAGGAACCCAAAAGCCTAAGCAACAAAAAGAAAAACAGACATAGGGGATTACATTAAACTAAAGAGTTTCTGTGCAGCAAAGGAAACAGTCGACAGAGTGAAAGGATATTCTGTAGAATAGGGGAAAATGTTTGGATAGCATACAAACTGGTAAGAGGTTAGTATCCAAAATATATAAGGAGATCAACTCAATAGCAAGAAAGCAAATAACCCAATTAATTAAAACTTGGCAAAGTATGGTAACAGACGTTTCTCAAAAGAAGACAAACAAATGATCAGCGGGTATATGGAAAAAAAGTTCAACATCACTGACCATTGGGAAAATGCAAAGAAACACAACCAGATATAACCTCACATCTGTTAGAACAGCTTTTATCAAAAAGAAAAAAGAAGACACCAAGTGTTGGCAAGGATGTGGAGAAAGGGGGCCATCATATGCTCTTGGGGAGTATAAATGAGTACAGCCATTATGGAAATAGGATGGGGGTTTCTCAAAAAATTAAAAATAGAACTAATATCTGATCCAGAACATCCACTTATGTGTGTGTATTCAAAGGAAATGAAATCAATATGCCTAAGAGATATCTGCACTTCCATGTTCATTAGTAGGAGGGAGTCCTTTTTACAACAGTTATTGCGTGGAACTCTGCAATGGGCTAAGTCACTTGCTAATACTCTGCTGTTTTCTCCTGCAACTTCCTAGACAAAAACTAAGCCAATGAGCTTAACCCTAAGAGGTCAAGAAATATAGCCACCTGGAAGCAGCCTGGGGCCTTCTTTGGCACAGCCTGTGGACACAGGTGTGCTAGACCTTCTGTCTATCCGTCACCCATACAGCCAGATTTCTCTCTGCCTTGTGTGTTTTCAGGGCTCCCACAAAGCAGGTTCCAGGATTTATGACCCCCTAGAGGCTCTGATGTTGTATTTTTAATCAAGGTTCAAGCAAATTGAGAGATTTTTGTGCCCTAGTTAAGAGTGTGCCTCTATACCTCTCATTAGCTATGCTACCTTGGACAAACTAGTTACATCTCTGTGCCTCAGTATCACCATCTGTAAAATGGGGATAACAGCATTGAACAGTAACATAATTTTCAAGAAGCTAAAATATATGACACGTTCACATATAGTATGCAAGGGCTGGGTGGGGTGCTGTATGCCTGTAATCCTAGTACTTGGGAGGCTGAGACAGGAGGATCACAGATTTGAGGATATCCTCAGCAATGTAGAAAGACTCGACAACCTAGCAAGACCCTGTTCCCAAACAAAAAATAAAATGGCTAGGGGTGTAGCTCAGAGGTAGAACACCCCTGAGTGCAATTCCCAGTACAAAAAAAATATATATATTTTGCGCTATATATAAAATTTTTGTACTATATATAGTATGCATAGTTATAGAACTTTTATTTAACTCATTAAATAGGGAATCAGATGGTTGATAAAAATAGATCACAAAGCATTTGAGGGACTGAGATTTTATAGACACTAGAATATGAGATTAAGATTGCTAGATTAGAGATCCAAGATGGCGACCAAGGGAGATGCCACGCTGCGATCTCGCTGAGATCTGGATCTCAATCGCCATGAAAGCAACTTCTCCACAGGAGAAGAAAAGAACAAAAACTTGAAGTAAACAACGAAGGGTTTGAAACGTGATGGAATCAATGCCAGAAGACAAGGCAGAGGGAAGTAAAAAGCTCCAAGCGCCTTACCTAAGGGACGGCGGCGACGCCATGTTGGCTGGACCGCACCGGCCACTACCAGCATTGCGGCTTCCACACGCTGCCGGCAGAGAAGCCAGAGACCTGCTGTGAGTTCAACTGCAGATCAGCAGAGACGAAAGCAAGCAGCGGCTCCTCCACACTCAACACACCAAACAGCAGCGGCGACAGTGGCTGCAGCGGCACCATCTTGGCAGGACCTTACCGGCAGCTACCAGCATTGTGGCTTCCACACAAGACCAATGGAGACACCAGCGACCTGTTGTGAATCCAGCAGCTGCAGAATAGCAGCAGTGAAGGCGAGCAGCGACTCGCTCCACGCGCGACACAGACCCGAACTGCTGCGTTGGCAGAAGCGGCAGCGGCGCCATCTTGGTCAGAACGCGCCCACAGCAACCGGCAGTGCGGCTTCTGCAGACCACCAACAAGGAAGCCAGGGAGCTCCTCTAAAACCAGCACTGCAGAGCATCAGTGAGGGGTGCGAGCAGCAGTTTGATCCACGCTCAGCAGAGTCCCCAGTGCCCAGAGGCCTGACCAGAGCCTGCAGCAGTGACTGAGCCCCCGCCCAGAGATTAACAGCAGTGCTCAACAAGACTGGAAGTCAACGAGCTGCCCTGGGGGAGACCACCCAGCGCGGCCACAGGGACTTGCGGGGTCTGAGACAGTGCAGATTGCCCCGGTGGAGGCAGGAATGGGGTCTACTGTGGGACGTGGTAGACGCGTGGATAAGCAGACAGTCCCTGGTGACATTTGAGTGGGACAGACTTGCAGTCCGCGGGTCGCAGCACCCTTGTAGAGTCCCTGGGGAGCACCACAGGATATACAGCTGTGGTACCAAGGAAAATTGGACCAAACCAGCCCTCTCTGTGGAAAACATGGAGTCCTGTGTTTACACAGAATCAGGGCAAGGCAACACCCGCAGCTTCTGTAGGCAAAGAGAGACACAAGCCCAGGACCCCTGCTGGTGACACCTGCCATAGGTGTAGATAGAGAGAGACATAGGGACAGCCCAATAGAAACCACAGAGACCCACGCTTGCAGTGAGAAGGGCAATAGCGGCACTGGTTGCTTGCACAGGTAGTGAGAGGCACCAGGCAAGGGTCTCAATCACTGAAGGAGACCAAGAACTGGGCCTGCAAGTGGACATTATACTGAGCACATGAGAATAACCATTCAGGAAAGGATATTCACCTTTAAGGCTCACCTAGTAGCAACTATCTACCTCCAGGATAAGAAAACATAAAGGGAGAGGGATTAGACATAGGATACCTACAGAGTGAGAGAGAAAGAACTACCAAAAGCAACAAAGGTATAAACATAAGGAACCTGAAATCATGAAAAGGAAGAATAGCAAAGAAACAATGAGCCCCCACAATCCCACAACAACAGAACCTGCCAACACAGAAGTGCAAAGATTGCCAGAAGGACAATCCAGAACTTCAATAGAAGAAATGATACAGGATTTCCAAAAAGAATTCAGAGAGAGCCTGTTAGAAATGAAGGATCAAATAAGCAGGAATCAAAAAGAAGCTCTGAAGGAAGTGAAGGATGCAATAATTGAAATGAAGGCATCAATACAGACCATCAACAATAGACTAGACCACATGGAAAACAGAATCTCACTCTTAGAAGATGAGCTCTCCAAAAATGAACACATAGTATATATTAGAAAAAACAATTCTACAGCATGAATTGGACATTGAAGAGATCTCAGCCAATCTTAAAAGAGCAAACATAAGAATAATAGGCATAGAAGAGGGATAAGAAACTGAAACTAATGGAATCAATAATCTATACAGAGAAGTAATATTAGAAAATTTTCCAAACATAGAAAGAGAGGTAGATACACAGGTACAGGAAACATATTGAACCCCCAATAGACAGGATCAGAGAAGAGGTTCACCACGCCACATAATAATCAAACTGACTAATGTAGAGGCCAAGGAGAGAATTTTAATGGCAGAGAGAGCAAAAGAGCAAGTAACATTCAGAGGCAAACCAATAAAAATCACTTCTGACCTTCCAAACCAAGTCATGAAAGTCAGGAAGGACTGGAGTGACATATTCCAAACTCTGAAAGAAAACAACCTCCAACCAAGATTTGTCTACCCAGCAAAGATATCTATCAAATTCAATGGAGAAATGAAAACCTTCCATGACAAACAGAAGTTGAAAGACTTTATGTCTTCCAAACCAGCACTAGAGAAAATGCTCAAAGAGATGAATTACAAAGAAGAAATAATAAGGAAACACCAGAACCAGAGAAACAGTGATTCCCATCAAACAAACAACTAGGCAAAGAACAAACACTACCTTAAACAAAAATTAAAACTCAAAATGTTAGGAATGAAAACCCATCTCTCAATAATCACACTGAATATAAATGGCCTCAACTCCCCAATCAAAAGACATAAAGTGGCAAAATGGATTAAAAATCACAATCCATCTATATGCTGCCTGTAAGAAACACACCTTACAAGTAAAGATACACACAAACGAAAGGTGAAGGGATGGAGCAAGGTAATCCACGCTAATGGAACTCTAAAACAAGCAGGAGTGGCAATTATGATATCAGACAAATTAGACTTCAGACCTAAACTTATCAAAAGAGACAAAGAAGGACATTTCTTACTGGTAAAAGGAACAATCCAGCAAGAGGATATAACAATAGCCAATATTTATGCCCCAAACATAGGTGCAACCACTTTCATAAAAGAAACTCTTCGCAACATTAAATCACACATAGATCCCAATACAATAATACTGGGAGACTTCAACACACCTCTCACACCAC
>PVJS01039000.1:0-19116 GCA_004027185.1 Glis glis
TTTTTTTTTTTTTTTGCGGTACTGGGGATTGAACCCAAAGGCATTCTACCTCCGCGCTACACCCCCGGCCCTATTTTTTATACTTTATTTTGAAACCGGGTCTCATGAAGTTGCGGAGGGCCTCACTAAGTGGAGAGAGAGAGAGAGAGAGAGAGAGAGAAACAGGGAGAGAGAGAGAGAGAGAGAGGAGGCTGGTCGCGAACCCGGATCCTCCGGTCTCCGCCTCCCAAAGTACTGGGATTACAAGCGTGCGCCACCATGCCCGGCGTGAAAATACTGTATTTAATGGGCCTGTGATCAATACTCAGGGACTAGAGTGAGACCACCAAAAACTTGAGTAGATAAATAAGTACAGTTTTTATATGAAAGTTAATTATAAAATCTACTCAATCAAAAGAGCCAGAACAATTCAAAGTAATGATAAAATATTGACTGGCTTTAAATCCAATCAATTGTGATCATAATGCTTTTGAACTCATTCATTCATTCATTCATTCACTTAGTCTTTCATTGATTCAACCCTCAAACATTAATTGAGTTCCTTCTATGTGTTCAGCACTGCTCAGAGTAGTGAGGAAACAAAGGTAAAAATAATAAAAGTCCTTGCCTTCATGGAACCCATATAGACAGAGATAAGCTAGTAGAAAGTTCTAAGTAGAAGCTTGGCACATTTATGGAGCTTACTGAAAGGCAGTGTAATGAGGGCCGAGTGAACAAATGGGGAAATGGTAGGAGAGGGGGACAGTGACGGGGAGAAGATTCAACTTATTCCAGGTCATATGGGTACAGTAAATATCTTGAATTAAATTTTACATCTAATTAGAAACCACTGGGGCAACTTCATCCGGGGACTGTCTAATTAATTGGTCAAGAAAGGCTTATGTTTGCCGGGCGTGGTGGTGCACGCTTGTAATCCCAGTACTTTGGGAGGCAGAGACCGGAGGATCCGGGTTCGCGGCCAGCCTCAGCTCTCTCTTGCTCTCTCTCTCTCTCTCTCTGTCTCTCCCTCTCTACTTAGTGAGGCCCTCCGCAACTTCGTGAGACCCGGTTTCAAAATAAAGTATAAAAAAATAGGGCCGGGGGTGTAGCGCAGAGGTAGAATGCCCCTGGGTTCAATCCCCGGTACCGCAAAAAAAAAAAAAAAAAAGAAAGGCTTATGTTCCCCACAGCTGGACTGAACTTCAGGCAGGCTTCTTCCTGTCTCTCAGCCCTTGAACTCACTTTTTTTAGTACATGTACTTTAGAAAACTTGTAACTGAGCCAGGTGTGGTTGCTCAGGCCTATAATCCCAGTACTTGGGAGGCTGAAACAGGAGGATTTCAGGTTCCAGACCAACTTAAGCAACTTAAAAAGACCCTGTTTCAAACTAAAATAATAATAATAAGTATTTGTAACTGGAAATTCTTTTTCTAATCCTTTCATAAGTAAATTTTTATAAAAGCCCATTGCCTGTATTATAATCCAGGATAGAATCTCTCAAGAATCTGGTAGCTATCCTTTGAAATGTAAACAAGGAAGAAAGGAAGAAATGTAAGAAAGGAAGATAGGGCCCCAAAGCCCCTGACTTTGTGGGAAGGTATGTGCCTACCTTCAGCAAGCGCCTTATTCCATGTTGTCAAATGGCTTCCAGCCACAAAGATATGGCAACAAATTCTTTTCCATTAGGTAAAATCAATTAGCAAACACACCTGGTCTAAGAGTCTCCACCTTAGCTCTTAAAAACTCTCCAACCCACTGAATAAGCAGGGCTGAGCTTAGAGTGAGTTCTGTCTCCTTGAATAAAGTCACCATTGCTTTTTAAAGTTTTTCTGATGAAGTTTTTGCTTTGACAAAGTAAATGCCCACTCATGATAGTTAATGCTGAAGAGAGATCCATTAGTTGTGGAATTATTATGGAAAACCATAAGACAAAGATTGTATTGGTCTGGTGTTTACAGGAAAGGATTCTCACAGAGAGCCTGATCTGGGATCTGAAAGCAGCAGCCTGGAGATTCATTACAAGTGAGTGAGGGGATGTTGGGAAGGAGTGCTTCCTGCAAAATGCAAGGTCATGGTGACAAAAAGAGCATGGCCTAGGAAGGAAAAAGAAGAGCCCAATACAGCCAGCGAGGAGCGGCAGGGTCCACCCGAAGTAGAGCAGTAAGTAGGGTCAGCCCCTTCAAAATGTGACAGGCTGTCCTAAACATCCAGGTTTATTTAAAAGCAAGTGAAGCCAGCTAGTGTTTGGGCAAAGAGAGAGGTAGGAGTGGACATGGTTCAATTTATCTTTGGGAAAAATTAAAACCCTCTAGAGGCAGTGTGGGAATTGAATAAAGTTTATCAAGGGTTCAGTTACAGTCCAGTGTGGCTATTTAGGTAAGAAAACATGGTGTCTTGATTCAGATGGCAGTAGAAATGAAGAAGAGTGAAGATTTTAGAAGCTAATGAGGCAAAATAGACAACTTTGGTATAAATTAGATGGAAGAGACAAGAGAGAGACTAACGGATGACTCCCAGACTTGCACTGAACATGCATAGAACTATTTTCTCTGAGAAAGAGAATTGCAACAGGTTTGGACAGGAGGAGGTGCTGCAGTGGGGGGGGGATATATGGGGAAAACAAGAAAATGAAAAAGAATATAGCACTCAAAAGCAAGTCGTGAAAGCATAAGAGTAGAATTAGAGGGGCATCTATGCACAAAGACCTCGCAGTGACTGTCCATGGTCACAACCTGATTGGCAGGGGAAGCCATGGGGCTAAACAAAACAAAATGCAAAACAAAAACACCTCCCCCCTAAAAACAGAGTCTTCATTCATTCAACAACAAAAAAGTTTATTGAGTACCAACTAAACTCCAGGACGTTCCACTCTAAATTTTTAGAATCATGTAATACTACCCACTTTTTTTTACATCATTCCTACTTTCTTTTTATTCATAATTTGCATTTTTATGTAGCTTTCCTACAAGAAAAACGGGCTGGCCATAAGACATGAGTTTGTGGGAGACATTACCATTTAGATTTCCATCGCAACATAATTGATTTGCATTCTAGCTGGACATGTCAATCTCCTCAGCTTGGATAATGTGAATTTACCTCACATATATGAGGCATAGGGTAACAACTTCCTGAGCTCTCTGAGCCTGAAAGATAGATTAGTATACACTCAGAGGTTTTTATTACTCCAAAATTTATGGAAAATCCTTCCCATTGGTCAGATTCACAAAATGTTCACATACACATTAAGTGTTATGTCCTAAATGGAAAGCCACCTCAGCTGGGAAATACAACTGTGGTGTCTCTATAAATATCCTAAAGAAGCACTTTTGGACCGTTCCATACTTGAGTTACTTTTAAAGCATGAGGCATAATTCACTTATCCCATGAATACCATTTAACATTATTTGAATTAACAGTCACCCTTTCTGGTCTTATAGCTACTAACATTTAACTACCTTGTTGATTGGTTAATTCATCTTCCACCAATGTTTGCATCATGCAGATTCGACAGACTATTACTTTACTTTTACATGGATTATTTGGTGTTTTACAGTCAGATGTGATTTGACATAACATGACCTATAACTAAATAAACAATTTAAAAGCCATGTGCCAAGTAACTTTGCTATTCTATTGATTTTCAGTTAGCACCTAATGACATGCCAAAAGGTTTTTTTTTTAAGTAGCTGCTTTTACTCTATTGAGGCATGATATTTTAATACTTAGAGATACTTTGGAGGAAATCAGATCTTGGATTAAATCATCATCAGTTCTTTATATACCTCTGTACATCACACTTGGTTGGTTATACTGCACAGTTACTATGTGGGTTGGGCATAATGGAATGAGCAAAATATAGGCCTCAATAAATAGAAAATGAAAACTAATAGTAAAACTATTAACACAATTATCATTGACAATTTTTATCAAGTTTCTGAAATCTTTTTCAGAAAAATCAACATTTAAATAGTATCTAGGGAAGACCCAGGGCTGAAGCTTATACAATTGTAGCTGTTTTCTTTTGAATAAAATAAAAATTACAGAAACAAATTCATCATAGGGCCTGGGAAGAGGTTGATGCTAACGAAGGCTCCCTGAAGCTTTATTTGTTTCACAGTAAATAAACCTCTAATGAAAGCAGACTATGGTTTATAATCTATAAAATCTACACCATAACAGTAATTAACTGAGTTTTCCCTCAGGAGTAGAATAGAACTTCAGTCAAGTATATTCATCTCTCCAGAGTTGTCCATACTGTTTTCCACTTAACTTTATTTAAATTTGAAAAATGACCTCAGAATGCAGCACTCAAGTGTCATTTCAACTCAATTTAGTAAACATGATTATTTTGAGTCAAATAAACCAAACCAAGATCTGAGAACTCTTCACAGAGAGAGTGACTTGCATTCAGCATTAGAATGTGACTTGAAGCCATTTAACTATTTTTTCTCTTGCTATCCTCATTGCCCAAATTAGGCATTGCTACAACCTCCTCAAAGCAGCTTCTAAAATATGTCACAGCAGAGGAGCCTTCTTTTTCCCCACATGCTACCTACAGCTACCAACTATAAAATATAGGAACACGGAAATGATATCAAATCATCTCAAACATTTTTAAAAAGACAAGACAATGCCACAAAATACAGGGCTCAGTCCATATACAACATTAGGAAATTGAGACCCAAGATGCCTAGGCTCCTCCACCCATATATGGTAGAGACAGAGTTTAAACCCAAATTTCCCAGCTCCCTCTGGCTCCAGAGTGCATGCCTTTCCTTTCCTTTTCTTTTTTTTTTTATTGGTGCATAGTAATCATACATCTTGATGGGTTTCAGGGTGGTAGGAGTATACATTGGTAGAAGCACACATTGGTCAATTAGCCCTCCCCCAATTCCCACGCCCATTCCTTCCCCCTTTCCTCCTTCTCTTGCTCAGCATAGTAGTTGACTTTGATAAGTTTGTGAATATACATCCTGTGTATTAGGGTATTTCCCTCTTCCCCCCTCCCATCTCCCTCAGGTAGCCTTCTTTACACATCTAGGGTTTTCTCCATCTTTGTCTGGAGTCCCTCCTACGTCCTATTCTTCCTAGCTTCCACATATTAGGGAGAGCATCCAACTTTTCACTTTTTGTGACTGACTAATCTCACTTAGCATTAATTATTAATAATTAATTAGAGAACATTTTCTCTAATTCCATTCATTTCCCTGCAAATGACGCAATTTTGTTCTTCTTTATGGCTGGGTAAAATTCCATCGTGTACATATCCCATAGTTTTGTAATCCATTCATCTGTTGATGGACATCTTGGCTGGTTCCATAGTTTGGTAATTGTAAATTGTACAGCTATAAACATACACATGCATGCATTAGTCTGGTAGTTTGGTTTCCATCCTTTTGGGTAGACACCTAGAAGTAGTATTGCTAGGTCATAAGGTAGGTTCATTCCCAGTCTTCTGAGGATCCTCCACACTGTTTTTCAAAGTGGTTGCACTAATTTGCAATCCCATCAACAATGTATTAGAGTTTCTACTTCTCCACATCCTCACCAGCATTTGTTATTGTTTGTGTTTTTAATGATTGCCATGCTAATTGAGGTTAGGTGAAATCTTAGAGTAGTTTTGATTTGCATCTCTCTCATTGCTAATGATGTTGAACATTTTCTCATACATTTATTGGCCATTTTTATTTCTTCTTTTGTGAAGTATCTATTTAGTTCACTTGCCCATTTTTTGATTGGGTTGTTTGTTTGTTTGTTTGTTTGTTTTTTAGCAGTGCTTTTCTTGAGTTCTCTGTATCATCTAGATATTAGTCCTCTATCAGAGGAGTACCTGGCAAAAATCTTCTCTCATTCTATTGGCTCTGTGTTGAGGTTCCTGATAGTTTCCTTTGCTGCACAGAAGCCCTTCAGTTTAATGCAATCCCATGTATTGATCCTCTTTTTAACTTCTTGTGCCTTTGGGGTCTTGTTGAGGAAGTTTTTGCCTGTGCCTATATGTTGAAGAGTTGGACCTATGCCATCTGCAAGTTTTCTTGTATAATTTCCAGATCTTTTATCCATCTTGAATCGACTCTTATGCAGGGTGAGAAAGCAGGGTTTATTTCCATTTTTCTGCATGTGGTTAACCAGTTTTGCCAACACCATTTGTTGAAGAGGCTTTTTTCCAGTGTATGTTTTTGGCTCCTTTGTCAAAAACCAATTGGCTGTAAGTGTGCGGATTTGTTTCTGAGTCTTCTGTTCTGTTCCATTGGTCTGTGTCTGCTTTGTGCCAATACCATGCTGTTTTTATTACTGTGGCTCTATAGTATAGTTTGAAGTCAGGTATTTTGTTTAGAAGTTTTGCGTCTGAGTTCATCAATGATATAGGCCTGCAGTTTTCTTTTCTTGAGCTGTCTTTATTTGGTTTGGGTATTAACATGATGTCATAAAATGTATTTTGGAGAGTCCCATTTCTTTCTATTTCATGGAATAGATTTAGAAGTATTGGGATTAGTTCTTGCTGCTTCAATCTCTTTGCTATTGGTCAGTTTACATTTTCTATATCTTCTTGATTCAACTTAGGAAGGTTGTGTATTCAGCTGTAGTTGGGTGGAATATTCTGTATATTCTCTATGTGTCAAATAGTCCATTTGGTTTATGGTGTTCCTTAGGTCTGAGGCTTCTTACTGGCCTTTTGTCTTAAAGATTGATCTAGTGGTGTGAGAGGGGTGTTGAAGTCTCCCAATATTATTGTATTGGGATCTATGTGAACTTAATGTCATGAAGAGTTTCTTTTATGAAAGTGGTTGCACCTATGTTTGGGGCATAAATGTTGACTATTATTATATCCTCTTATTGGATTATTCCTTTTACCAGTAAGAAATGATCTGTTTTGTCTCTTCTGATAAATTTATGTTTGAAGTCTAATTTGTTTGATATCATACTTGCTATTCATGTTTGTTTTTGAGTTCCATTAGCATAGATTACTTTGCTCCATCCCTTCACCTTTGGTTTGTGAGTATCTTTACTTGTAAGATGTGTTTCTTGCAGACAGCATACAGATGGATTATGATTTTTAATCCATTTGCCACCTTATGTCGTTTGATTGGGGAGTTGAGGCCATTTATATTCAGTGTGATTATTGAGAGATGAGTATTAATTCCTAACACTTTGAGTTTTAATTTCTGTTTGAGGTGGTGTTTGTTTTTCTTTGCTTAGTTGTTTGTTTGATGGAAGTCCTTGTTTCTCTGGTTCTGGTGTTTATTATTTCTTCTTTGTAATTAATCTGAGTATTTTCTCTATTGCTTGTTTGGAAAACATAAAGTCTTTCAACTTCTGTTTGTTGTGGAAAGTTTTTATTTCCCCATCCAATTTTAAAGATATCTTTGTTGGGTAGATAAATCTTGGCTGGAAATCGTTTTCTTTCAGAGTTTGCTTTTGTGACTAGTTTTGAGAAGTCCGGAGTGATTCTTACTGATTTGCCTCTGAATGTCACTTGGTCTTTTACTCTCACCTTCAAGATTCTCTCCTTGGCCTCCAAATTGGTCAATTTGATTATTATGAGGTGTTGTGAACCACCACAAAATAAGTTTCCCTGATCTTGTCTATTGGGGGTTCTATATGTTTCCTGTACCTGTGTGTTGACCTCTTTTCTATATTTGGAAAATTTCTAATATTACTTCTCTGAAAAGATTATTGATTCCTTTGGTTTCAGCTTCTATTTCCTCATCTATGCCTATTATTCTTAGGTTTGCTCTTTTAAGATTAGCCAAGATCTCTTCAATGACCAATTTATGCTGTCAAATTGATTTTTTCTAAATTATATAGTATGCATTCATTTTTGGAGAGGTCTTCTTCTAAGAGTGAGATCCTGTTTTCCATGTGGTCTAGTCTATTGTTGATAGTTTGCATTGATGCCTTCATTTCAATTAATGCATCCTTCACTTCCTTCAGAGCTTCTTTTTGATTCCTGTTCAGGGTGCCAGACTCTTTGTTTATTTTCTCCTTCATTCCTTTCAGGATCTCTCTGAATTCTTTTTGTAAATCCTGTATCATTTCTACTATTGAAGTTCCGAATTGTCCCTCTGGCAATCTTTGCAATTCTGTGTTGGCAGGTTCTATTGTTGTGGAGTTGTGGGAGCTCATTGTTTCTTTGCTATTCTTCCTTCTCATGATTTCAGGTTTCTTAAGTTTATGTCTTTTTTGCTTTTTGTAGCTTTCTCTCACTCTGTTGGTTTCCTGTCTAATCTCTCTCCCTTTATAGTATCTTATTCTGGAGGTAGATATTTGCTACTAGGTAAGCCTTGATGGGTGAATAGCCTTACTGAATGGTTATTCTCAGCTCTTTGTTGTGTGTTTATTACCCTTTAATACCGACTTTGAAATCTATGTCCTGTATTCCTCCACTGTTGTTCTGCCTATAGATCATCAGTACTGGGTTGCAGTTACTCTAGGGTTCCTTCTGCCTGCTGTAATGGTGATGTTAATGGGTTCCAGGTGTTAAGGTCCAGGGACCAGTCTGTCACCTCCATAATAGGGAGGAGGCTCAGAGGTGTGAGTTGGACAGTTTGTTCCCTTTACATTTTTAAACTTCAATGTGCGGGCTGTTGGGTGGTTCCATGTGTCAGATGTGGTTAGTTTGTCCTTAGTGTCTGGCAGTCCTTTCTGGTTGTTCACCTATTTGGTCTAATCTCAATAGTAGGGGTTTATTTTTTATTATTTATTTATTTATTTATTCATTAATTTATTTTTTGCAGCACTGGAGATTGAACCCAGGAGCATTCTACCTCCGATCTACACCAAAGGCCCTATTTTTTATTCTTTATTTTGAAACAGGGTCTCACTAAGTTGCGGAGGGCCTCACTAAGTAGCTGAGGCTGGCCACAAACCTGCGATCCTCCTGTCTCAGCCTCCCAAGTACTGGGATTATAAGCATGCGCCACCATGCCTGGCTAGCAGTAGGGGTTTAGAGGAGTCAGCTGGTATATGCAGAGGCAAATTGTGTTGAATTCAAAGGTGGAGGGTAAGTGAGAAGAAGGACCTGAAGTAAGGAATGCAAAGATAGGGTAAAGTAGGGAATAGAATTGGATAGAATAAAAGTTTGAGTATACTAAGGTAATATATAATAAAGATTAAAGATTAGGGGTAGTGAAGATAAAGGAGGTTCTAGTATCCAGTGTATAGTATTTAGGTATAGTGATACCAAATGGATTTAGTAAAAGGCAAAGAAAGAAAAAAAGGGATGGAGAGAAGAGAGGAGATAGGAAAGAGGGAAGAAGCTTGCAAAAGGGATGGGGAAAAGTACAGACAAGAAAACCAACCAACCAACAAACCAGCCAACCTACAAACAGAAAAACAACCAACCCTACAAATATACAAGTACAGAGCAGTTGGGCTCTGCTTCTCCCCTGGGTCTGCGTGGGTACTTTCAGCAGGTTAGGTTCTACCAATTGTAGCAGGTTCTCAATCATGTCCCAAGCATTCTCATTTGCTTGGTATCCTATAGATTTAATGTCCATTTTCAGGCCCAATTCTTGGTCTCCTTCAGTGATTGGGACCCTTTCCTGGTGCCTCTCTCTGCCTGTGCAGGTGCCCAGTGCTGCTGGTGCCCTTCCCACTGCAAGCATGTGTCTCAGTATTCTCCACTGGGGCTGTCCTTATGTCTCTCTCTGTCACCAGCATGGGACACTGGGCCTGTGTCTCTCTTTGTCTACTGAAGTGGCGGATGTCACTTTGCCCAAACTGCGCATACATGGAACTTCACATTTTCCACAAAAGAAGGCTGGGTTGGTCTGGTTTTTCCCCAGGTACCACAAATATGTGTCTTGTTGCAATCCCTGGAAACACTGCAAGGGTGCTGAGACCTGTTGTCTGTAGGTCTGTCCTGCCCAAATGTTACCAGGTGCTGTCTGCTTATCGGGGCTTCTGCTGTGTTTTACAGCCAACCCCAGTCCCACCTCCACGAAATCTTAGACTGTGAGTCTATTGCTTGCCAAGCAAGTACCTGTGGCCATGCTGGGTTATCTCCCCTTGAGGCAGCTTGTTAACTTATGGTCTCTGTTCTTAGTCTTTGTAGGAGAGGGTGCGCCCACATGGGGCCACCACAGGCTCTCAGAACCCTGGGCACCTGGGTCTCTGTTGAGCTCAGAGCAGGCTGCCACTTGCCCTAGCCACTGATGCCCTGCAGTTGCCAGGTCCATAACAAATGCTGGCAGCCACTGGCTCAGCCGGGCCAAGAGGGCACTGAAGCCACTGCTGCCCTAGTCTCCATGGAGCTTGGAGTGTGGAGCAAGTCGCTGCTGAATTTACAATAGGTCTCCAGCCTCCCTGTTGGTGGCCTATGGGAGCCACAATGCCAGCAGCCACCTGCGTGGCCAGGCCAAGCTGCCACTGCTCCCTAGGTAAGAAGCCTGAAACTCTCCACTGTCCCCTGTTCCATCCTCTGGCCTTGCTTCGATTGCTCTTCAAATCCTTTCTTGTTTAGTTCAATCTCTCGCTGCCTTTCTTGTCTTGTCATGAAGCTTCTCTCAAGGCAATTGAGATCCGATTCTCAGAGGGATCACGACATGGTGTCTCCCTCAGCTGCCATCTTGTCTCCTCCTTTCCTTTATTTTGATGCAGCTTCACAGTCTCCCTGATTACTTCTCTGCTCCTCTCTCACTGAACATGAATTGCTATCATTTTTCATTTTTCAATTTCTTTTTTGTTTTTTTTGTGGTACCAGGGATTGAACCCAGGGGCGTTCTACCTCAGCGCTACACCCCGGCCCTATTTTTTTTTTATACTTTATTTTGAAACCGGGTCTCACGAAGTTGCGGAGGGCCTCACTAAGTAGAGAGAGAGAGAGAGACAGGGAGAGAGAGAGAGAGAGAGAGAGAGCTGAGGGTGGCCGTGAACCTGGATCCTCAGGTCTCCGCCTCCCAAAGTACTGGGATTACAAGCGTGCGCCACCACACCCGGCTTCATTTTTAAATTTTTATTGCATATGGTATTCAGAAAATTATAGTCTTTATGTCAAGATATTTTAGAGATATATATCTCATTCATATACAGTGAAGTGATTCTATGAAGCACCAGTGAAAAGCAACCTCAGTGTTTTCAGTCATATCATGCAAACTAAGATCCCTATTTTGAAAATGGTCCTTTTGAAAATGAGGTAAATTATCTGCAAACTGTTATGTGAGCTACCCCCTCCATAGAGAAAAGTTGACTCCCTGAAAAAAACAAGAAAACTATTTTGTCAATGAAATACACGTATGAGTTTTAGGATTATTAATCACCCATCACTAATTTAAATGTTACATTTGATGCTTGTGACATGTTAATGATGATTTAGTTGACCAGATAATGTGTAAAGTAGTAATTCTAATAGACTAAAGTTTGTTCTAATCTAATGCAAATTTTTATGAAAAAATAAACTAAACTTCACTTCTTTTATTGTAGTTAGATTCATGATGTAGTCTTCAAAAATAATTTTTACTTTCCCTTTTCTTTCTTTTTTTTTTCTTCTCTTCTAGTCATCTCTTTGGCTTAAACTTTAACTCTACAAAGGGCAAAGGGCTTAATCTCCACTTGACTGTGAATAAAAGAATCTCTCCCTAGAAATAGAAAGAGTGTTATATCTTTGTTCCCAGTAGAAAATAGGGATCATTGAAAGAAATAAAGAGGAGCTATGCAAACGAAGAAAAAAATCTGTTATCTAGAATATTTTGTTAATGTTTTGGGAGGGACTAAAAAATGACCTTGAATACTGAGTATGTCCAATAACTACAAAGAAGAGAGTTTTCCCAATGAATCTGAGGTTTCCCTAAAAGGAAACCTGTAGGTAGCAGGTGGAAACACAGAAGAGAGCATCAGGCTGCTGTCACAGGGCAGATGCTATGAAGAATTTGCTTTGTTTTGATAACTGTCTCAATAGGGATGTGGCTCAAAAACTAACATTTTCTTTTCCTCCATAAAGGTTGGGAGACAAGGAAAATAAGTGATGGAGGAAATTATTTAAATAATGCTATACGAAGTTTTGTAGTAGCTTTTTCTGAGAAATATAAAATCCTTTCATAAAAATGTTTGATTAACCCTGAGCATGCTTATGGACCAAGGAATGATTTCTTTTTTTTAGCATGGCTCACTTAGTGGAATATCCAAGCTTCACCCTGTTTATTATCTGCTTAATCTAGCAGTTAAGTATCTTGTTATTCTGAGTCATAAATGCAATATAGTGAAAGCTCATTAATATGGATTTCAGTGGCTTATAATCTTTATAATTTTGAAAGAGGTTGCATAGCACTTCCTTCAGAGTATCAATAGAGAAAAATTTAGTAAGCAGATTAATAGCCAAAATAGGTTGCTGGGGGCTTTCTTGAAATACTTCACAAAAACAACTTTTCAATGATCCTTAAATAATTTATCATTGCCTACTTTCTTACAGAGGCAATTGTATGCTAATTAGAAATTAAATACTGTAATATATATATATATATATATATATATAATATATATATATATATATATATATATAAATTTTGGCAGTACAAGGGATTAAAGCCAGAAGCAATTTACCCCTGAGCTACATTCCCAACCCTTTTTGATAATTGATTTTTGTTGGTACGTTTTAATTATACATCATAATGAGATTCATGGTGATATATTCATACACGCACACAACATTACTTGCTATGTTTCCCTCCTCACACCTGCCCCCATTTTTTTCCATTTTTACATAGGATCTTACTAAATTACTCAGGCTGGCCTCAAACTTGTGATCCTTCTGCCTCAGCCTCCCCACTAGCTAGAATTACAGGCATATGCTACTGCATCTGGCTAGCCTTATATTTTTATCTTAAAAAATCCACATAAATCCAGGCATGGTGGCTCATGCTTGTAATTCCAGTATTTGAAAGGCTGAAAAGGGATTGAAGGTTCGAGGTCAGTGCCTCATAATTTAGCAAGAATCTCTTTCAGAATAAAAATTAAATTAGGGCTGGTGGTGTAGCTCAGAGAGAGAGCCACCTTGGGCTCAATCCCCAGTACCACACACACACACACACACACACACACACACACACACACACAATTTCCACATAATTCTTCCAAATATTTGCTTTTTTCCTGATTTCAGATACTTCATGCACAATATATGCAAATATTCTAACCTTTAGCTATCTTAAAAACCCAATTGGTTTTTCTCAAGAATGCCATTATAAAGATTTTTTTTAACATTCAGCCTCTATGTACAGTATTTGTCTCTCATTTAGTATTGCCACACATTTCCTCAACCTTTCTTTTTTCTATGACCATCTTGGAATTACATATTTGGGTATCTCTTATCCTGCCCTTGTTCTCTCTTTTATCCTATATGCTCTATGCTTTTACTATCTCCTGCTGGTTGCCAATATTTCCTGGTGGTACCTGGGTAGCATGTCATGAAACAACATTTTTGTATCCTCATCCCTGGTCAAAGCCAGTGACTCATTCCCTAAATGTTGTCCTTACTGCTAGGTGATTATGGACTAAGGTAAAAATAGTCCTTCAATGTATAAATTAGGAATAATATTTACCTTAACTAATCAGGGGAAATATTAACTCATTTTAAAAAGCAGCTGTTTTAGCAATTTTTTAAGTGACAATATCAGGTTGCTTGAAAACCTTGGGACTCACGGTTTTGGCCAGGTTATCCTTGAAATCACCACCAATTGCTATGAATGAGACAGCCTGATTTGCTAGAACACAGAAGAAATATGGATACTTCATGTAAGTGGAGAAACTATTCTCACAAATCCTTCCAATCATTTTTCCTAAAAATCACTGAATTTGGGTGGCTCTTTCAGGCCTTTTCTTTTTTCTTCATTTTAAATATACTTTTATTGGTGCATTGTAATTATACATCATAATTAGATTCAGAGTGGTAAAAACATACATGCGCACAACACTTGGTGTGTTTCTCTCCAGATCCCACTCTACAATGGTATTGATAACTTCATATATGTGCATAGTATTCATTGAACTGTTTCCTTCTTCAGGTCTCCTTTTTTCCCTTCCACACCTCCCTCCCCAAATCTCTTGCCGCTATTCTACTTGTATTTCTACTTGTGAAAGTTTGAAGAAATAGAACCATAAGGGGAGTCAGGTAGAAATGTGCTATTTTCTTTGTAATTCAGGTCACTCTATCACTTTAGCATTACCTTTAACGGATTTTCTAAGCTGACAAGAGGATATTTAGCAGAGCAGATGAGTATCCACTTAATAATCTGATTTTGAAAGTCATTTTCAAGTAGAAAAGTTTAGAAATATAAAGCCACCAATGTCAGAACAACCTCTCAGTGTTCCTTCATCTGTAAAATGCAAGTAATATATTTTGTTTCACAGAATTCTCAGGAAACTATATAGCATGGCATTTGGAATGGATATATTCAACACATGTTGCTTCTGTTCTTTTTTTCACACATATGCACACATGAGCACATGTCTGAGTAGGAAACTATTTACTTAAAGATTTTTTAATGTAGATATAGTGTTTTTTTCTTATTTCACTTTAATATATATGAATGAGAATTTTCCTATGCTTTCTATTTTGAAGTAATGAATAAATATGCTTTGGCTGAAAATTTTGCCTATATATACTTACTCTCAAAAGAGGTCATCATTAATTATTTTAAGACATCTTGAAAAGTATACTTGATTTTACATAATCACAATACCTTCCTGTGTGCAGATATGGGCATGGCTATGTGAGAGCAGAAGTCACTCCTGGCTTCACTTCCCCCAAATCTAAAGACACTCTGTTGTGTCATTTTAAAGAACAGAACACATCACTAAATCTCATGAGGACAGGGATTCTGCTTTGGCACTATGGTGCTTCATTAATTCCTGTTGAATTTACAATGTTACTTTTATTTTAGCACATAATAAGTTTTTGATAAGTATTTATAAAGGAGAAAGTAATACAGGACTTAATAAAGAAAATGCCTTATATCTAACAGAGGTTCTCCAACCTTTAAAAACTGTCTTGACAATTAGCAATACTCTGTCACTTAATGATTCTCAGCCTTTAAGTTTTTCAAAGCCTGATCTATGTATTCATTTGGCAGCATATATACTAAAATTGGAATGTTAGCTGGGTGTGGTGGTGCACGCTTGTAATCCCAGTACTTGGGAGGCTGAGACAGGAGGATCCGGGTTCGCCGCCAGCCTCAGCTACTTAGTGAGGTCCTCCACAACTTAGTGAGACCCTGTTTCAAAATAAAGAATAAAAAATAGGGCTGGGGTGTAGCTCAGAGGTAGAATGCCCCTGGATTCAATCCCCAGTACCACACACACAAAAAAAAATTGGAATGATTATCATGAGAGACAATTAGCATGGCCCCTACACAAGGATGACACACAAATTTGTGAAGCATTCTGTATTTTTATTAAGAGTGTAAAAAGAGAGCCTACAGAATGGGAGAAGACCTTTGCCAGCTATTTCTCTGATAGAGGATTAATATCTAGAATATACAAAGTACTTAAAAGATTTAACACTAATAAAACTAATAACCCAATCAAGAAATAGGCAAACTAAATAGACACTTCACAAAAGAAAAAATACAAATGGCCAATAAATATATAAAAATGTTTTGATCTTTAGCAATCAATGAGATGCAAATCAAAACTACACTGAGATTCCACCTAACCCCAATTAGAATGGCAATCATCAAGAAGTCAAACAACAATAAATGAGGGCAAGGATGTGGGGAAATAGGAACTTTTCTACACTGTTGGTGGGAGTGCAAATTAGTACAGCTGCTATGGAGATCAGTGTGGGGATTCTTCAGAAAACTGAGAATGGATCCACCATATGATCCAGCTATACCACTCCTGGGTATCTTTCCAAAGGAACTTAAATCAGAATATTATAGCAATACATGCATATCCATGTTTATAGC
Organism: Glis glis; assembly: GCA_004027185.1. Classification (NCBI taxonomy): domain Eukaryota; kingdom Metazoa; phylum Chordata; class Mammalia; order Rodentia; family Gliridae; genus Glis; species Glis glis. The sequence goes on from PVJS01039000.1 coordinate 15,879, forward strand.
AGCACAATTCACAATAGCCAAATTATAGAACCAACCTAGGTATCCATCAACAGATGAATGGATTACAAAATTATAGAATTATACACACAATGTAATTCTACTCAGCAATAAAGAACAAAATGATGTCATTTGCATGAAAATGAATGGACCTAGAGAACATTATGTTAAGTGAGATTAGCCAGTCACAGAAAGTGGAGGGTCATGTTTTCTCTCATATGTGGGAACTACGGAGTAATTTGGATAAAAGAGGGACTTCAGATAATGGAGGAAAAACTCCAATGGAGCAAGGGAGGTGGTCTAGAGGAAAGTTGGGAAGAGGGAGAATTAATGAAGGAAACACTTTCACTGTACATATGTGAGAAAACCAATGCCAATCTCAATATCCTGTATGGGGGAGGGGAATGGAGAGGGAGCTGGGGGAAAACTCACCAAGTGCTGTGTGCATGTATGTCACTATCACTATGAACCACATTATAATGTGAGACTATAATGCACCAATAAAAGTATAAAAAAGCCTGATCTATGATTACATACCTGCAAATCCATGACATACATGAACACACAGGCATACACACATAGCACTGTTTCACCAACCCAGTCTTAACATGGAAGGGGATGGATTTTATGATTTACATCAATTCCGTTCAGCTTACTTGCTTACTTTTTGTATTGATTGTTGCATCTCCCTCTTGTCATAATGTTGACACTTGTGCAGCATGGGCAAAATCGGAGCAGATGAGTAGGCTGGACTTCAATTTTCTGGTGATTAACTTTCCTCTGTGCAATTTGAGTTGATGCTGAGTTTGTTCGCTGGTCAGAAAATTGCAGGCTGTTAAAATTGTCACTTTTGTTTAGCTTTTACCTTGTCTATCTTTTACTTTGTTGGCAATTCAGTGAATATGTGATTATCATTAATAATAGCACCAATCTATGGAGACTTTGGAAATCAAAGTCCCCCAGACCTTGTGTTTGCACAGAAGGTCACATAAGGAGTTGGATCTGAAACTCACTACCTCATAATCTCCTGTGTATAGGATCATTGGCCCAGAGGTCCCCTTTCGAGACTTCTCTCCCTATAATAGACCTCTGAGTGTCTGGAAGACTAAATAGCATTTCAGATGCATTTCCTGGCATATCTACTGGTACTTATGGACCTTTGCTGTTTCTTCAATGCCTCTGGGTCAGCCCTGCCCCTCAGCCTGGGCCAGCAGTGCTCAGCCCCTTTAGCCACCAGGACACCAGAGATATTTTACATAGTTCTCCAACATCATGCCATTTGGCCACTTCCTCTCTTCTCTTTCACCTTCTTCCTCTTTCCCAAAGGCTGGCTCCTTAATGCTATGGTTTGGACATGGTTTGTTCCCCAAGATATCTTTTATTAGAACTTTCCTGAGTGTATAATAATGTTTTTAATCCTATGAGTGTGCTATATAAAATGGGAGTGTAATTGATATTTTAATTTAATTTTTTTTAAGTATGAGTGGCTAACATATCTTACATATGATTAAAGCCACTCATTTCTATTTTATGTACTATCTCTTCCTGTCCTTCAAGTGAATCATGTGAATAATTACTCTGATAAAAATGAAACATTACAGATAAAACATATATCCCTTCATATTACCATTCCCAAATCTATTAATTATTGCCTATCTTTTAATAGATGCATGTAAATACACACACACATATATATATAATATTGCTTTTGCATTTTTTAAATCAGTGTTATTGTGTCTTATGAATTGTTCTTTAACTTGATTTTTTTTTCGGGGGGCAGTGTCTAACATAACATTTATTGTAAATATTGAATAATAATGCATTTAAACTATAGCTACATCTTTACATCAAATAAATAAAACTCTCAATATATACACACAAATCTATACTAATGAACATAAATCAATTAAATAAGTCATGTGAGACTCACTTTTTTTCTTGAAATTTCTTTTTTTTTTATTGGTGCATTGTAGTCTCACATCACAGTGAGTATCAGTTTGATGTTAACACAGATGCACACAGCTCTTGGTGTCCCTCCCCCCCGCTTCCCCCCCACCTCCCCCCCACATGTAGCACTGAGAATGATGTTGGTATAATCTCACATATACACATTGTTTATGACAGTAATTCCATGGATTCACTACTTTCTTGCCCTTCCCCTTCCCTTGTACCCCTTCCCTTGCACCTCTGAGGGTTCTCCATTGTCATTGGAGACCCTTTTGTGTCCCCACTACTCCCTATGTTGCGCATATTAATGAAAACATATGATCCTTCATTTTGTGTGATTGACTAATCTCGCTTAATATAATGCTCTGCAGATCTTTCCATTTTCTTGCAAATGCTGTTATTTTGTTCTTCTTTATTGCTGAGTAGAATTCCATTGTGTGTATTTCCCATAACTTTGTGATCCATTCATCTGTTGATGGACATCTAGGTTGGTTCCATAATTTGGCCACTGTGAATTGTGCTGCTATGAACATGGGTATGCATATATTACTGTAGTTTTCTAGTTTCAGTCCCTTTGGTATGATACCCAGTAGTGGAATAGCCGGATCATATGGTGGATCCATTCCCAGTTTTCTGAGGAATCTCCACACTGATCTCCAGAGTGGTTGAACTAGTTTGCAATCCCACCAACAGTGTAGAAGAGTCCCAATTTCCCCGCATCCTCGCCAACATTTGTTGTTGTTTGACTTCTTAATGCTTGCCATTCTAATTGGGGTCAGATGAAATCTTAGAGTAGTTTTGATTTGCATCTCCCTGATTGCTAATGATATTGAACATTTTTTCATGTACCTATTAGCCATTTGTATCTCTTCTTTCGTGAAGTGTCTATTCATTTCAGTTGCCCACTTCTTGATTGGGTTGTTTGTTTTCTTAGTGTAAAGTCTTTTAAGTTCTTTGTATATCCTAGATATTAGACCTCTGTCAGAGGTGTAGCTTACAAAGATCTTTTCCCATTCCGTAGGCTTTCTCTTTAAGCTCTTGATGGTTTCCTTTGATGAGCAGAAGCTTTGTAGTTTAATGCTATCCCACTTATTTATTCTTGTTTTAATTTCCTGTGCTTTGGAGGTCATGTTGAGGAAGTTTCTACCTGTGCCTATATGATGGAGTGTTGGACCTATGGCTTCTTCTAATAATTTCACAGTCTCTGGTCTAACTTCCAGGTCTTTGATCCATCTTGAGTTGACTCTTGTGCAGGGTGAGAGGTAAGGGTTCAGCTCCATTTTTCTACAGGTAG
>PVJS01039001.1:0-19116 GCA_004027185.1 Glis glis
AGCCCCCAAGACTGAATTAAAATACCAGCTCTGAGCGGGGCGTGGTGGAGCACGCTTGTAATCCCAGTACTTTGGGAGGCGGAGACCGGAGGATCTGGGTTCGCGGCCAGCCTCAGCTCGCTCTCTCTCTCTCTCTCTCTCTCTCTCCTTAGTGAGGCCCTCTGCAACTTCATGAGACCCAGTTTCAAAGTAAAGTATAAAAAATAGGGCCGGGGGCGTAGCGCAGAGGTAGAACGCCCCTGCGTTCAATCCCCCGTACCGCAAAAAAAAAAAAAAAAAAATACCAGCTCTGCAGCAGCCCTGGGCAGAAGGACTGTGGGACAGTAGCAGTTGTCGACTCTGAGAGCCAACACCTGGTGAGAACCAGAAATAGCCATTTCTAGAATAGAAAGAGAATAAAAGGACTAGCGTGCAGCAGCACAGGCACACGGCGTTCAGCCAGGGAGGGGGCTTCCTCACAATGAGCCAGAAGAAATTCTCCCGCTGAGGAGTTCAAGATAAACAGGTACTGCTGCCCGCAGAGCTGCAATCTGAGCAGAAAATAACTCAGACACGGGAGAACTCAACGGGGCGAGAGCAAGTCCGACACTCTCCGGAGGAGACACTGACAGCAGGGAAGTGGTGGCAGCTTAACCAGACTCTGAGCCGGGCGTGGTGGCGCACACTTGTAATCCCAGTATTTGGGAAGCAGAGACAGGAGGATCGCAGGTTCGAGGCCAGCCTCAGCTACTTAGTGAGGCCCTTGGCAACTTAGTGAGACCCTGTTTCAAAATAAAAAAATAGGGCTGGGAGTGTAGCTCAGAGGTAGAATGCCTCTGGGTTCAAGCCCCAGTACCAAAAAAAAAAAAAAAACCTCAGTACTTCCTGAGCAAAGAGACTGACAATCCCTGCAGTTTACCTTTGTTTTTCATATTTTGCTCTTTCCTTCCTTCCTTCCTCCCTTCCTTCTTCTTACTCTTGGTATACTTGCTTTTCAAGTACCCAAAACCAAACAGCCACTTGGGCTTTCCTTCCCACTGATCAGTGGGCACCCCGCCAGAGTCAGTCTGGGCACAGGATTGAGACTGTAACACAACTGGGGAGATGCTCAGGGCAATGACAAAGCCAGGGCTGCTACTTTATAAGGCGACAGAGCAGAGAAGAGCAAAGAACACTTTCGCTTGAAATTGATAGTCTAATGTCTGGGAGTGTGGAACGGGGTGATCCTGCTCACCCCGCCTCAGACCCCACACCACCTCCCGCAGCCCCAGGTGCATCCCACACACACCTGTCCCAGCACGCACACCGACTGAGGTTCTTGGAACTAGGGGTGCAATACATCCCCGATCAGTCTGCTGGGGATGCGGGTGAGGGAAGCGGTCAGCAACCTTGCCAGATTTACACTCCCACCCCCAGCCACAAGACAGAGTCATTTTGAGGATGAAGTTTGCATTGAACCAGATAATGCTACACAAATAGAGACTGCTAGGCAAGGAAGGGGAGGGAGCTCAGCATACGGACTCCTCTAATGAGTATGGCGGGCTTGGTCATGGCTGAGAACAAACAAAGAGCATCATATTTGTGTCACACAAACTTCCTCATAGCTGGGAGATTCTAAAATTGAAACCCTGGAAAGAAAGGTCTCCATTTCAAAAACCTCAGCAAGAAATAAACTAAATCTCTGTATGACAGTTATTGTATTAACTACTCGAATCCCAGTGTCTCTTCCATATTTTGTGTTTTGCCACAGTTCTATATAATTTTACCTAAATTTATCAATTAATTGAATCTTCTCTCAATATCTCTTTTTCTCTCTCCCATCTCCATCCTTTGCCCCTGTCCTTTATCCTCTTTCTCTTCTCATTTTATCTTTTGTCTCCCTTCCCTCTCCCACACTTTTCTTTTTTCTTTCTCTTTTTTTATTTTCTTCATTTTTTATCCCTTCTCCCAATTCAGTTTAGCATATAATCAGCAATGCTTAAACTTCTGAGCCATCCTATATCATTTCTTACTCACTTTTCTCTTTGCTTAGCAGAGTTGTTGAGATTGTTAGTAATAACTTTTATAGCTTATGTTAATATATGGTTTGGTCTTAAATTATCACTATTATGCCGGAGCCCGCCGGCAAAGTCGATCGGTCCCTGAAACGGGGAGTGAGGATTGAGAAAAAACAAGAAGAAAGACAAGAGACAAGAGGAAAAACTAGAGATAGCTTCGGGAGGACTGCAGTCAATACCGCAGCCTTTTTGGGAGGGCTGGCAGTCACATACTGCAGCAGCTCCGACTTTATTCAGCCCAGCCCTTAAATACCTTTTCTGAGCATCAGATCTTTACAAAGATATTCCTAACAAGCAGATCAACAATCATGATAACAATCAGCACCCTTTCTCCTCCCTAGATTAAGAAACGGTCAACTCCCTCTTCTGAGAACTTCCTTCTATTATATCAGCAAATCCTGATGGGCTCATTTGGTAGAGCTTTTACCTTCTTAGGCCGTTTCCTGATAAGCAAATCCTGATCGGCTCATTTGGTAAAGCTTTTACCTCCTTAGGCTGTTTATGCAACTTAGAGTCTGAAGCCAAAGAAATGGCTCCCGACACTGTTACTAGTGGTAAGTCTTTCCTCTTGAATTGGTACTGGTGGTTGAACTTAATTATGGACTTGATTATGCTGATCAGATGTGTTGAAGCTAAGATGAACCCCCCTAGCCCTGGGTTTATTAATAAAGAGATGACTACTCACTGAAGGGCCCCTACAGAGAAGAGGAAGAGGAATCCTTCTCAACAGACGCACAAATGTGGGACCTCAGAAAATATGAATAAAGCCAGGCGTGGTGGCGCACGCTTATAATCCCAGTACTTGGGAGGCTGAGACAGGAGGATTTTGGGTTCATGGGCAGCCTTAGCAACTTAGTGAGGCCCTCCAAAACTTAGTGAGACCTTGTTTCAAAAATAAAGAATAAAATATAGGGCTGGAGGTGTAGCTCAGAGGTAGAATAATGCCCCTGGGTTCAATCCCCAGTACTGCAGGGGGAAAAAAAAAGAAAACATGAATAAACAGGCCAATAGGATGATCCAGCTCTACCACTCCTCAGTATCTTTCCAAAAAAAATTAAAGTCAGAATACTAGAGTGATATGTGATACCCAGGTTCATAACAGCATAATTCACAGCAGCCAAATATTGAAACAACCTAGTTGTTTGTCAACAGATGAATGCATAAAGAAAAGATACACACAATGGAGTTTTATTCAGCCATAAAGAAGAACAAAATTATTTCATTTGCAGGAACTAGAGAACATTATACTAAGTGAAATTCACCAGTCTCAGAAATCAAGGAAGCTAGAGAGAAAAAGGACTTACTGAAAACGAGGAGAGAGACCAGTAGAGTAGAAGGAGGAGAGGAGGGAGAAAGAAGGCTTGAGGAGGGAAACAAACCAAGTAATATTATGTCCATATTAAAAGGTATCACTAACAGTCTCACTAGTATGTGTGAGACGGGAGGACGGTAGCAGGATGGGGTTTAGAAGGGAACCACACCAAGAGATGTTGTTTGCATAGAAGAGTATATCACTTTGAATCTCACTATGATGTATAAACTTATTGCACCAATAAAATTTTAAAAATCCAATGGATCTACAAAATAGTACTAAAACTAATAAATGTATTTAGAAGGTCAATATATAAAAATAGATTGTGTTTCTAAATATTGTTAGAAATTAGTTAAATTCTCAAAATGCTATTTATAATAACATAATAATATGGAATATGTAAAGATAAATCAGACAAAAACTATGAAAGACCTATATGAGAACATTGCTGAGCAGAATTAAAGAACATCTAAATCAATGGAGAACTATCTACTTTGTTCATGAGTCAATAGATCTATTGTTAAGAAGTGAACTCTCTTCAGATTGATCTAAAGATTTAATGTAATCCAAACACAAATCCCAGCAGACTTTATCATATAAATTGACAAATTAATCCTAAAATTTATATAGAAATGCAAAAGACACAAAATTTCCAAAAGAGGGGCAAATTATTAAGAGGGGCAAATTTGGAGGATCAACACTACTAAATTTTAAGACTTAGAATAAAACTATAGGAAACAAAAGTGTGGTATTGATGTAAATACAGACAAATAGAGCAATGAAGCGAATAAAAACCCAGAAATAGAACAACAGGTAGATCTACACAGTCAACTGATTTTTGACAGAGATCAAAAGTAATTCCATGGAGAAAAGGTGCCTTTTCAACAAATAATCTTGGAAACAAGTAGATATCTGTATGCAAAAAATAGACTTTGAACCATACCTCACACCACATTAAAAATTAATACAGAAAAGATCACAGACCTAAATGTGAACCCTGGAACAATAAAACTTATGGGAGTAAATCAAGAAGAAAGTCATCATGATCAGGAATTAGATGATTATTTCTTATGTATGACACCAAAAACAATATATAAAAGAAAAACTGATAAGTTGAACTTGAGCAAAATTTAGGACTTCTACTCTTCAAAAGACAACATTCAAAGAATAAAAAGATAAGCCACAAACTGGTTGGAAATATTTTCAAAGGTTACATCTGACTTAAAAAATCCAACATATATAAATAAACTTTAAAACTCAATAATAATACAATGAACAATCCAATAAAAATGCATGAAAAACTTTAACCAACACTTTACCAAAGAAGCTATATGGGTTGCAAATAAGCACAGGAGGAGATGCTGTTTGAAATCAACGCACACCAACTTGATGGCTAAAAGTCAAAGGCTGACCATACCAAGTGTTGGTGAGTTTGTGAAGGAATGAGAGCTACTAATGGGAATGTAAAATGTACAATGACTTTGGAAAACAGCCTGGTGGTTCTTCATATATCACACATAGAGTTCCCATTACTAGTACACTCAATATCATGGATGAATCTCAAAATAATTAAGGCAAGTAAAAGAAGCCAGGCCAAAATAGGTACAGTGTCTATAATTTCATTTATATAAAATCCTTGAACAGTCAAAGTCATCCATAATGACAAAAAGTAGGTTGGTGTTTAGAAAAAAGAGGTGGGGCCAGGCGTGGTGGCCCATGCTTGTAATCCCGGTACTTGGGAGGCGGAGACTGGAGGATCCAGGTTCGCGGCTAGCCTCAGCTACTTAGTGAGGCCCTCTGCAACTTCGTGAGACTGGGTTTCAAAATAAAGGATTAAAAAAAAGGGCTGGGGATGTACCTCGGAGGTAGAATGCCCCTGGGTTCGAAAAAGAAAAAGAAAAAAGAGGTGGGGAGGAAGGATCATCAAAGAACATAAGGAAACTTCTGGGCATGATTAAAATACATTTCTTTTTTTTAAATTTTTTTTGCAGTACTGGGGATTGAACCCAGAGGCATTCTACCTCCGAGCTACACCCAGCCCTATTTATTATTCTTTATTTTGAAACAGGGTCTCACTAAGTTGCGGAGGCCTCACTAAGTAGCTGAGGCTGGCCGTGAACCTGCAATCCTCCTGTCTCAGCCTCCCAAGTACTGGGATTACAAGCGTGCGCCACCACGCCCGGCTTTACATTTCTTATCATTATTGCTGTGATAATATTGCAGGCATCAAAACATACGAATTTGTACACTATAAATATGTGCAGTTTATTGTATGTCAATTTTACTCAATGTAATGAGCAAAGTTTAAGGTGGTCCCTGAGATTCCCACCTACTGGCATTCACAGCCATCGAATCCCCTCTCCTTGAGAAACTTGTTTCTAACAAATGCACTATCTCTCAGTTCTATAATTCAATCACATAAGATTGTACCTTTCATCTTGCTAGCTCACTCTATCTCTTGCTAGCCTCTTTCTTGTGTGCTGGAGATGGAACCCAGGGTGTCACACACACTAAGCGTGTGCTCTACTACTTAACCACACCCAGCCCCCCTGCTGGCTTTGATGAAGGAAGTTGCTATGTCAGAGAGACCCCTCTGCCAAACTGAAGACGGTCATGGCCACCGCCTGCAAAGGACAGAATCCTCCACAACCACTTGAACTTGGAAGCACGTCCCACCCCAGCCCCAACTGACACCTCCTTTGTGGCCTTATGGGAACCCCTGAAGCAGACAGCTCAGCTAGACTGTCTAGACTCCTGACCCATAGAAACTGCACATTTTTTAAACCACTCCATTTGTGGGCAATTTGTTTTACAGTAATAGAAAATAAAGCACAACAAATCAAAAGTAAACTAGCAAACCAAATGCTTACAAGGGGCACCACACAGTTCCCAGACTAAGATGAAGGACTCAACACCGAATGGCTGTAAGTGGAGCAGCTGGAACTCTCCCACTTTAAACAGAGTGACTTCAAATCTTAAAGCTCACTTTTTCTTACATGACTCCAATCTTTCTAACCTTATAGGATTTTCCCCAGCAACTATTCACCATCTGCTTCTATTCTTTTTGAAAGTTATTTATTGGTGCACTAAAATTAAACACAATAGTGGAATTCATTGAGATATATTTTGCACATGCACATAACATAATTTGGTCAATTTCATTGTGAAGTACCTCACTTTCCACACCGCTCTTCCCCCCTCTCCCCTGTGCCTTTCCTCTACTTTAGTGGTCTCCTTCTATTTTCATGAGGCCCCTTTTTTATTTTTATTTTTTTGTGATCTCTAGCTTCTACACATGAGAGACAACATATGACCCTTGGCTTTCTGAGTCTAGCTAATCTCACTTAGCATGATGTTCCATCCATTTTCCTGCAAATGACATCATTTCATTCTTTATTATTGCTGGGTAAAATTCCATTGTGTATATATGCCACATTTTCTTCATCCATTCATCTATTGATGGTCCCCTAGACTTGGTCTCACAAGATGGGTATTGCGAATTGCACAGCTATAAAACATGGATATGCATGTATTGCTACGGTATGCTGACTTTAGTTTTTTTGGATAAATATTGAGGAGTGGTATAGCTGGGTCATATGGTAGTTTCATTCCTAGTCTTTTGAGGAATCCCCCCCCCCTTTTTGTGGTACTGGGGATTGAACCCAGGGGCATTCTACCTCTGAGCTACATCCCCTAACCCCATCTTATTTTTTATTTTGAAACAGGGTCTAAGTTACTGAGTACTGGCCTTGAACCTGTGATCATTACTACTGCAATTATAGGTGTGTGCCACCAAGCCTGGCTAGGAATCTCCATATTGAATTCCATAGTGGTTATACTAACTTGCAATCCCATCAACAATGTAGAAGTGTTCCCTTTTTCCCATATCCTTACCAGCACTTATAATTTGTATTCTTGATGATTGCCATTCTAACCCTAACCCTGAACAATTAATCAAGAGAAGGAAATTAAAGGGATACAAATAGGAAAAGAAGAAGCCAAATTATCTGTTTGCAGATGTTATGATCCTATACTTAGAAGACCCATAAAATCTCTACCAAAAGACTTCTAGAGCAATAAACAAATTCAGCAAAGTAGTGGGATACAAAATCAACATACAAGAATCAATAGAGCTGAAAAAGAAAACAGGAAAATAATTCCATTCACAATAGCCTCAAAACAAACAAACAACCCAATAAATCCCAGGAATAAATCAAACCAAGGAGGTAAAAGACCTCTGCAATGAAAATTATAGAACACTGAAGAAAGAATTCATAGCAGACATTAGAAGATGGAAAGACCCCCATGTGCCTGGTGCAGTGGTGCAGGTCTGCAATCCCAGCGACTCGGGAGGCCAAGGCAGGAGGATTGCAAGTGTGAGGCAGCCTGGGAAACTTAGCCAGACCCTGTCTTCTCAAAATAAAGAATTAAAAGGGCTGAAGGTGTAGCTTAGTGGTAAAGCACCCCTGGATTCAATCCCCAGTACCAAAACAAACAAAAACGTCCATGTTCTTGGATAAGCAGAATAAATATTGTTAAAATGGCCATATTACCAAAAGCAATCTACAGATTCAATGTAATCCCTATCAAAATACCAATGACAAACCAGGCATGGTAGCACTCACATGTAATCCCAGTACTTGGGAGGCTGAGACAGGAGGAGTGCGGGTTTGAGGTCAGCCTTGGCAACTTAGTGAGGCTGTAATGTTAGCAGCTTAGTGACTTAGTGAGGGTTTATTTTAAATCCTGTTTGAAAATAAGAAATAGGGGCCACCCAGTTCCCCGTACTCACTGCCAGTAATTTGAGTTCTTACAACATGGCAGACATTGACAACAAAGAACAGTCTGAACTTGATCAAGATTTGGATCATGTTGAAGAAGTAGAAGAAACTGGTGAAGAAACAAAAATCAAAGCGCGTCAGCTGACTGTTCAGATGTTGCAAAATCCTCAGATTCTTGCCGCCCTTCAAGAAAGACTTGATGGTCTGGTAGAAACACCAACAGGATACATTGAGAGCTTGCCTAGGGGAGTTAAAAGATGTGTGAATGCTCTCAAAAACCTTCAAGTTAAATGTGCACAGATAGAAGCCAAATTCTATGAGGAAGTTCATGATCTTGAAAGGAAGTATGCTGTTCTGTCTCAGCCTCTACTGGATAAGCGGTTTGAGATCATTAATGCAATTTATGAACCTACAGAAGAAGAATGTGAATGGAAACCAGATGAGGAAGATGAAACTTCGGAGGAGCTGAGAGAAAAGGCCAAGATTGAAGATGAGAAAAAGGATGAAGAAAAAGAAGACCCTAAAGGAATTCCTGAATTTTGGTTGACTGTTTTTAAGAATGTTGACTTGTGGCCGGGCGTGGTGGCGCAGGCTTGTAATCCCAGTACTTTGGGAGGTGGAGACCAGGATCCAGGTTCGCGGCCAGCCTCAGCGCTCTCTCTCTCTCTCTCTCTCCTTAGTGAGGCCCTCCGCAACTTCGTGAGACCCGGTTTCAAAAATAAAGTATAAAAAATAGGGCCGGGGGCGTAGCGCGGAGGTAGAACGCCCCTGCGTTCAATCCCCGGTACCGCAAAAAAAAAAAAAAAAAGAACGTTGACTTGCTCAGTGACATGGTTCAGGAACATGATGAACCTATTCGGAAGCACTTGAAAGATATTAAAGTGAAGTTCTCGGATGCTGGCCAGCCTATGAGTTTTATCTTAGAATTTCACTTTGAACCCAATGAATATTTCACGAATGAAGTGTTGACAAAGACGTATAGGATGAGGTCAGAACCAGATGATTCTGACCCTTTTCTTTTGATGGACCAGAAATTATGGGTTGCACAGGGTGCCAGATTGGAAAAAAGGAAAGAATGTCACTTTGAAAACCATTAAGAAGAAGCAGAAACACAAGGGACGTGGGCCAGTTCGTACCGTGACTAAAACCATTTCCAACGACTCTTTCTTTAATTTTTTTGCCCCTCCTGAAGCTCCTGAAAGTGGAGATCTGGGTGATGATGCCGAAGCTATCCTTGCTGCAGACTTTGAAATTGGTCACTTTTTACGTGAACGTATAATTCCACGATCAGTGTTATACTTTACTGGAGAAGCTATTGAAGATGATGGTGATGATTATGATGAAGAAGGTGAAGAAGCCGATGAGGAAGGAGAGGAAGAAGGAGATGAGGAAAATTATCCAGACTACGACCCAAAGAAGGATCAAAACCCAGCAGAGGGCAAGCAGCAGGGAAGCCGGATGTGTGTGCCTTGAGGGTAACTGCACCGGTCTACCTTCTGCTTTCCTGGAAAGGGAATCTACATCATTTGACGAGCCTATTTCAAGTTTTTTGTTGTGTGTTTGTTTGCTTGTTTTTGTTTTTGCAGCCTAAAATAAAAATGTCAAATACAATTTTAGTTCTCATAAGATAATGTCTTATTTTGTACTAATTCAAGTTATATCCAGAGGCTTAAACTGATTATGCTCAGTTTACCATATTATTAAAAGGAAGGGTTCCAGCTTTGGAAGAGGTAATAAGCAAGTGTTCCAAAAAATAAAAAACTAAGAACAACCAAAAAAACCTCTTAAACGATACATATTTTTTAAAAGAAAAACAGTTAAATTTCATTTCCTTTGCGTTAGAACTAGAGAGGAAGCCCTAAGCCTCTTGGGTTTATTCTGCTTCTCGCTGCTTGAGTATGTCATTTACCCATGCTTCTGTTCACTATGTGTTAACATGGGTAGTACTGTTTACCTAACTACCTCACAGATGTGTTAAGGCATATTAAGTTAAATCTCATGAACTGTTTCTCAGTCTCATTAAAAGCTATAAATTGGGGCCTATTTGTACCACAAGTGTGATATTCAGCATGTTATTCACACCAGACTTTGATAATTAAAGTAGAAAATGAAGTTAAAAAAATCTATTCTGGATCTGGCCAGACAACACTCTGCCTTCAGATCTTTGTATAGCTCCTATTTTAGTGAAAGAGGATGGGGTGGGTGAACTATTTCAAAAAGTTCAAGAATTTTTTTTCAGGTATTTTAGATGACCATATTGTAATAAATACTGTGGAGATCATGGGGCTAAAGTGGTATATAAGACCATTTTGGGGAGTGGAGTGACATTAATTTTGAGACTATAGAGCCACATTTAAAATACCTCAGGCTAATTACTGTTAATTTAGGGAGTGAACTTTTTTTTGGCAGTGGTAGTAGACTAATTGGATTGTAATTAGAGGGAGGTCTAGAGTTCCTGCTGATAATAAAATACATTGAGTTCATTTTTAGAGGTGATAGGTTTTTTTTGAAAATTTAGTATTAAGGTCTTAAAATGTGAACACATTTTATTTGTATATAATGATCCATGCCTCTTCCTGAGATTTTTAAAATAACTACTGGAAATCCTTAACCAATTACAAAGTTTCTTTCCTCTTTATTTTCAAAATAATTTTGGTTGCTTTGATTAGACATTCTGTGCTTGTTTTTTTTTTTTGTAACCATAGTTCATCTAAACACAAGCCTTTTCTGAACTTTAAAAATTTAAATCTAAAGATAGAATCCCATTTTTAATGAACTTAATGATTAACAAAATCACTAATTTAAAAAAATTCCCTTAGGAAATAGCTATTGCCAAAGTAAAAAGGTAGAAAATATTTCATCTTGTTACAAAATGGGGATGTGGTTTGCAGAGGAATTTTCTTTATAAAATTGGAGTTTCAAGGGATATCAGTGTTTATGCCATTTCTTTAGTTTCAAAGTGGTTCTATTCCATTCTAGAAACTTGAAATATGTAATTTGAAATCCTTAATAAAATTTGGATTTAATTTTATTAAAAAAAAAGAAAAGAAGAAATAAATAGGGCTGGGGGATAGCTCAGAGATAGAATGCCACTGGGTTAAATCCCAAATATCACACACACATACACATACACACACACACACATGTGCATGCACACACACGCACACACACGCACGCGCACACACATGCGCACACACATATGTGCACATACGCATGCACACCAAACAACATAAGAAAAACTAATGACATTCTTCACAGGACTAGAAAAAGTCCTAAACTTCATATGGAAGAACAAAAGACCCAGCAATTGTGAGCAATGAGAACCATGCTGGGCATCATGGTACCCGACTGCCAATTATACTACAGAGCTATAATAATAGAAACCCCACGACAGTGATATAAAATAGATGTGTAGACCAAGGGAATAGAAGATACAGAAACAAATCCAATGGATACAGTGACCTGAGTCTTGACAAAGGTGCCAAAAAGATGTTGGAGAAAAGATAGCCTTTTTAACAAATGGATATCCAGATGTAGAAGAATGAAACTAGACCCCCGTTTCTCACCCTGCACAAGAGTCAACTCAAAGTGGAAAAAAGACCTAAGAATTAGCCCAGAAACTGCAACTGCTAGAAGGAAACCTGGGGTCAACACTGCAGCCGATAGGCACGGCAGAGGCATCCTCAATAAGACCACTGTCGCTAAGACATAAGAGAAAGAACTAATAGGTGGAGTGGCATCAAATCAAAAAGCTCCTGCACAGCTAAGGAAACAAGGGCGTGCAGAGAGCCTGCAGGGCGGGAGGAAGAGCTCTGCTTTGGTTCTTCATCTTAGCAGCAGCCAAAATTCAGCATCTGCTTTATTAGACTGAATTGGGCTAGAAAGCATCTCCAAAAACCATCTCCAATGCAAACGAATGATAGCTCCAGATTCACTTCAAACCAAAAGGGGTTAATCAAGTTGTATTTCTATCTTTCCTGATTTCTATCTCTCTAGCCTTTACATTAGTTATCTAATTACCAATTACAATAAAAATAGTAACAAGATCAATCTACTACAACTATTAACCAACTACCGTAACTATATAGTGCAGTCACATCCATAGAATCTTCATGAATTACACCAATTTTCTCTCCCTCAAACATTATCCAGTCCTCCAAATTGTGTGTGTGTGTGTGTGTGTGTGTGTGTGTGTGTGTGTGTATTGAACCCAGGGCATTCTACCTCCAAGCTACACCCCCAGCCCTATTTTATTTTTTGTTTTGAAACAGGGTCTCACCAGGTTGCTGAGAGTCTCACTACTTGCTGAGGCTGGCCTTGAACTGTGATCCTCCTGTCTCAGCAGTCCAAGTACCCAAGTACCAGGATTACAGGTGTGTACCACCACACCTGGCTCCTCCAAATTCTTAAAATCAATAATAATTTCAACCTTATCATAGTTTGCCATCAATACAACTATTATTAACTCCTTTAGAAAACCTAATAATAAAGCACCCCAAACCATCACACTGGATCCCCAAGTCTCAGGATTCTCTTTACTAGCAATGGCTGTAGTATACACAAATACTACAAACATTCCCCCTAAAAACTAAAAATACTATTAACCCTAAAAAAAAGACCCACCAAAATCTCATATACAACCAATCTCCACCACTAGTAATTAACTCTAATCCATAATTTTTTTTTTTTGCGGTACCGGGGATTGAACCCAGGGGCGTTCTACCTCCGCGCTACACCCCCAGCCCTATTTTTTATACTTTATTTTGAAACCGGGTCTCATGAAGTTGCGGAGGGCCTCACTAAGGAGAGAGAGAGAGAGAGAGAGAGAGGCCTGAGGCTGGCCGCGAACCCGGATCCTCCGGTCTCCGCCTCCCAAAGTACTGGGATTGCAAGCATGCGCCACCATGCCCGGCTCCATAATTTATTATAAATGGGTGAAGACTTTGAGGAAAACCCTATAAAGCCTAAAACAATGTCATAATTTCCATATGGAATTTATTTTATTTATTTATATTTTTTTGCGGTACCGGGGATTGAACCCAGGGGAGTTCTACCTCTGAGCTACATCCCTGGCCCTATTTTTTATCCTTTATTTTGAAACCAGGTCTCACGAGTTGCGGAGGGCCTCACTAAGTAGCTGAGGCTGGCCTCGAACCCGGATCCTCTGGTCTCTGCCTCCCAAGTACTGGGATTACAAGCGTGCGCCACCACGCCCAGCTTCCATATGGAATTTAACCATGACTAATGACATGAAGAATCATCATTGTTCTTCAACTTTATTTATTTACTTATTTATTTACTTTTTGCAGTACTGGGGATGGAACCCAGGGACATTCTACCTCCGGGCTACATCCCCAGCCCTATTTTTTTATTCTTTATTTTGAAACAGGGTCTCACTGAGTTGCGGAGGGCCTAAGTAGCTGAGGCTGGCCATGAACCCGGATCCTCTGGTCTCAGCCTCCCAAGTACTGGGATTACAAGCATGCGCCACCATGCCTGGCTGTTCTTCAACTTTAGAAACTTTGATGAGCAATAGCCAAAAATCTCATCACCTAATTAATATCATTAACCATTCATTCATTGATTTATCAGCCCCATCAAAAGCATGTTGAAACTTTGGCTCTCTTTTAGGAATGTGCCTAATCGAATTGTTAAGGAAGCCCAGTGTGGTGGCACACGCCTGTAATCCCAGTACTTGGGAGACTGAGACAGGAGAATGGCAGGTTCGAGGACAGACTCAGCAACATAATGAGATTCTCAGGAATGTAGCAGGACCCTGTTTCAAAACAAAACATAAAAAGGGCTGGGGGGCGTACGTCAGAGGTAAAATGTCCCTGAGTTCAATCCCCAGGACCAAAAAGAAGTTATGGGACTTTTCCTAGCCATATAATCACATTCTCATCAACCGTATAATCACAGTCTCCTAGCACAGTAATCACATTCTCAGCAGTTACTTGTATCTGTGAAGACGGGGAGGGGGGGTTCCGGCTGCACCGGAGCCAGATCCCGGGGCCCCTGGCATAGCCATTTTGTGGAGTCTGTGGATGAGTATCAGTTTGTGGAGTGCCTGTTACCTCCCACCAGCATGAACATTACCCCACCCCTAGTGGCTGGCAGCCTCCCACTGAGGTGTCCCACCAACCTGCCCTACTTAGTGCTGCGCTCCCAGATGCACAACATCCCTGTGTACAAGGATATCACACATGGCAACTGCCAGATGACTGATCCGGAGAGTGGACGACATCTGGGCTCTGCAGAAGAATGTAGATTTCCTGAGCCCACTGCTGGGGAAGATACCTGTCACTCAGGTTAATGAGGTGACGGGTACTCTGCGGGTCAAGGGCTACTTTGATGAGCAGCTCCTGGAGAAGGGCTTCTGAGGCCTGCCGAGCCGCCTGTGTGGCAGTGCTCCCTACAAACTGGAGTCCAGGGAACTTGGGAGGAGGGAAGAATATGTTGGAGCTCCTGGGACAGGATACAAAGATCAGGGATAAGGGCTTGATCAGGGCAGAGTGTGGGCTAAAGGCCATGGGGGTCAGAGCTTGCTTGCATAGAGGTGTCCACTGGGGGAGAGCTGTTCAGCAGGGGCGGCCCACCAGAAACAGCCGAGCTGATAGAACTGCGCTACTGTCTAATGCTGCTAATGCTGCTGTCTCTCCCCTCGCTGTGGCCTGTTTCCTGGAGTTCAGCAATTCAAATTCATGGGTTCAACAATTCAGATTCTAGGGTTAGCCAAGTCTGGTGGCACATACCTGTAATCCCAGTACTTGGGAGGCTTGAGACAGGAGGTTCGAAGCCAGCCTCAGCAACTTAGTGAGGCCCTTAGCAAATTAGACCCTGTTACAAAATAAATATAAAATAGGGATGGGAGTGTAGTCCAGAGGTAGAACACCCCTGAGTTCAATCCCCAGTGCAAAAAAAAAAAAAAATCTAGGAGTTGTCTGGTGGGAGCAAAAGCCCCAGCCAGTTCAGCAGAACCACTGGGCACACCTTCCTCGGCCTGTGGAGCTCACTGCTGGCAGCACCACCGAGCCCCCGTCGAGGCCAGTCCTGGCTGGCGGAGGCTGTGGGAAACATGGATGACTTGTGCAGGGCATCCTGGTGGTCTTAAGTTCCAAGTGCATTGCTGGACACCAGGGCACAGAGCGCCATGCCGGCCTGCGGGAGGGGTGGGAGGCCTGCCTGGTCCCGCCTGGTCCCGCCCGGTCCCTGCTCTATTCCACACCAGATGTGGCTGGATTGGTTTTGCAGCTCCAGAAGTTAAGCGATTAACTTTGGCTGGCCTGGCCACAGGGGGTGCCTGGGAGCACCTCACAGCCCAGCCCTGGAATTGAGGCCTGACCCAGGTTTGCAGGCAGGAGGTTCACCCTGCCACCGCCCCTCCCCCAGCCTATCAGCCTGCACACTTGCCCCAAAGGCCGGAGGCCCCACCCCCAGCCCCCCATCAAACTGGCTTCCTACTTATCTCTGACCTGAGACAGGGTACTGAATCTCTCCGGGGCTCAGTTTTTCCATATGTAAAATGGGTATGTCTTTCCAGTTGTTTAATAATACACAGTGTTTTCACTCCTGGAGATTAGAGGCCATTCTCAAATCTCCCTCTCAGCAAGGAAAAGGAGCCGAGTCCTGGTCCTGACACAAGCCCCACCAATTGTTAATGCAAGTTTTTATTTGGCCATATCTACAATTTAAGCTATTAAATTTTGTACAATATTTACAAATTAAATAATCATCTGGAAAAGTATCTGTCAAGATATAAATCATAGCTGATTTAATCCATGTATTCTGAAATCAAATGGAGCCTCTATATTTTTTATCTGTTTATTTCTTCATGCAGGTCAAGGCCTCTATTGTGGCTCTTACGCTTTCTCTGAAGCTTGGAATACTGGAATTCTCCTGCGTTTCCAGTTCCAGCCACAGCACTCACAGGCGTGTTTTACCACGAGGACAGGCGTCCTCTGCGCTACTGTAATTACCCATCTCTCCTCAGCCATTCCCTAGATTGGCACTAGCTGAGCAGAATAAATCTGAGGGGGATTCTTATTTAATAAAGCCACCCTGACAATTTTTCACTTTCCCTTTTATCATTTATCATCTCAGCCCTCACCATATTCCTTCACAGAACAGGATTGAACAACCCATCAGGAATAACTTCTGGTTCAGATAAAATCTCATCCCACCCTCCTCTGCAATCCAGGATCCTGGGTTTATTATTCTTTATTTCTTTTGACTTTAGTCTTATTCTATCCCGATCTATTAGGAGAAGACAGTTAGTTACTCACCTGCAAACCCTCTAAACACACCCCACATATTAGACCTGAATGGTACTTCCTATTTGCCTATGCAATTTTATAATTGAGCCCCAATAAACTCGGAGGAATACTGGCCTTACTATTCTCAATCCTAATTCTAGCCTTATTTTCTTTTCTATGCAGTATAAGCAATGCAGTATAGTATTGTGACCACTAAGCCAGTGTCTCTCTCTCTCTCTCTCTCTCTCTTTAAAATTATATTTTATTTTGAAACAGGGTCTCACACTGTCTTGCTGAGGCTGGCCTTGAACCTACAATCCTCCTGTCTCAGCCTCCCAAGTACTGGGATTACAGGTGTATGCCACCACACCCGGCTCCAATGTCTCTTGAATCCTAGTAGCTGATCTCCTCATACACGTGAATTGGAGGCCAACGGGTTGAACACCTTTTGTTATTACTGGACAAGAAGCATCCATCCCTTACTTTTTTATTATTCTATTTTTTATACCTTTAACGAGCCTACTTGAAGTCAAGCTCCTTACATGAAGATCCCTAGTAGTACAATTAATACTTTGGTTTTGCAGACCAAGAATGGAGAAGTATTTCTCCCTAGGATAATCAAGAAAGAGGCCCCCCAAAGCCAAAGTTCTACTAAAATTCTTCCCTGATTCCTCTTCTTGAAGCACATCAATGACTATCAAGTCCCACGTCCTATTATTTAAATCATAATTGACCTAATTTCTTTGTTCTATGCATATCACACATTGTGTGCCCCTCCACATTAAAATACTTCATTCTACCGGGCGTGGTGGCGCATGCTTGTAATCCCAGTACTTGGGAGGCTGAGACTAGAGGATCCGGGTTCATGGCCAGCCTCAGCTACTTAGTGAGGCCCTCCGCAACTTAGTGAGACCCTGTTTCAAAATACAGAATAAAAAATAGGGCTGGGGGTGCAGCTCCAAGGTAGAATGCCCCTGGGTTCAATCCCCAGTACCGTAAAAAAATAAATAAATAAATAAAATAAAATACTTCATTCCACATGGTAATACATGTCTTATCCATCTTGATGTTCTAACCCATGCCTATACGCATGTACGCAAACCCATAAAGTACATAAACCATAAGAATCACCAATCACACTAAATTGCATACCATTTGGATATTGTACCCTCCAGCCCTTTTAAAAAAAAGTTTCTGTTTTGAAACAGGGTCTTGCTAGGTTGCTGAAGCCTCACTAAGTTGCTGAGGCTGACTTGAACCTGTGATCCTCCTGCCTCAGCCTCCCAAGTACTGGAATTATAGGCATGCGCTACCATGCCCAGTTCTGCTGATTCCTCTTAAATAAGACATCTCGATGGACTAATGACCGCTCAGCCCATGATCACACACAACTGTGGTGCGTGTGTTTGGTATCTTGTAATTTTTAGGATGCTGTGACTCAGCATAGCCATCAAGGCACTGTTGCAGTCAATTAACTTGTTGTAGCTGAGCTTTTCATTCAAAAAATTTTAACCATATAATAAAAACTATGAGGTGCTAATTTATGCATGCTTGACAGACATAAGAATTTTTTTTTTTGCATTACTGGGGATTGAACCCTGGGGCATTCTACCTCCGAGCTACACCCCCAGCTCTATTTTTTTATTCTTTATTTTGAAACAGGGTCTCACTGAGTAGCTGAGGCTGACTGCAAACCTGTGATCCTCCTGTCGCAGCCTCCCAAGTACTGGGATTACAAGCGTGCACCGCCATGCCCAGCTAAGAAATCTTAATACACATGCAGAAAAGCACATACTCGTATGCACATGATTACATGAATGATTCCACAAACTCCTCCACCTCTCATCCCTGGACGTCAAGTCCCAGGCACAGTGATATAATCAACAGGCTTGTACAGGCCTTTACTCTTGCCAAACCCCTGAAACAAGCACTACACACCTACATCTGAAGGATGTCCCTGTCTAATTATGACTTTGACTAGAGGCAAATTTTAGCCCAACTCTCATTAAAGCAATTTTTAAAACTTCAAAGTTTATAAAATTTTTAGGCTTAGTGGGCTAGAATGTTGTTCTTTTTATATACACTTACCAAATTATCCCCCAATGTTTACATAGCACTTCAGCAAAAACCAGCTATTGTTTTTCAATTTTATTAAAAGTTGGTTATAGGTAGAATTATTTCCGGGTTACTATGGCACTGAAAGTGCCTAGATGAGTTCTTTTAGTTCCATAAACTTGGAGGTTTGGTCCTGGCCTTTTTACTAATTCATAGTAATACCATGCGTGCAACCACCCGTCCCGTGAGAAGGGTCTCCACATCTGGAGGTCTGGACAGAGCAGGAGTTAGGCACACTTCCCAGCAGTTCAGGACACCTTGCTAAGCCCCAGCCCCATGGAAAACAGTGTCAATCACACAAATGAACGCTTGACTAAGTTACACTCTGCTAAGGTTGGTAAACTTTGTGTCAATCACTAAGTCATACAATTAACCTAAAGTAATAAAAATCTGGCCTAAAACATGTTTAAGATACTATAAAATGAACCGGGCATGGTGGCGCATGCTTGTAATCCCAGTACTTGGGAGGCAGAGACAGGAGGATTGCAGGTTCAAAGCCAGCCTCATCTACTTAGTGAGGCCCTCCACAACTTAGTGAGACCCTGTCTCAAAATAAAGAACAAAAAATAGGGCTGGGGGGTGTAGCTCAGAGGTAGAATGTCCCTGGGTTCAATCCCCAG
>PVJS01039002.1:0-19117 GCA_004027185.1 Glis glis
CATAGTAGTTGACTTTGATAAGTTTGTGTAAGTACATCCTGTGCATTAGGGTGTTTCCCTCTTCCCTCCTTCCATCTCCCTCAGTTAGATCGCCTTCTTTACTCATCTAAGGTTTTCTCCATCTTTTTCTGGAGTCCCTCCTATGCCCTATTCTCCCTAGCTTATGCATATTAGGGAGGGCATCCGACTTTTCACTTTTTGTGACTGACTAATCTCACTTAGCATAATGTTCTCTAATTCTATCCATTTCCCTATAAATGACATAATTTTGTTCTTTATGGCTGCATAAAATTCCATTGTGTACATACCCCATAGTTTTGTAATCCATTCATCTGTTGATGGACATCTTGACTGGTTCCATAGTTGGGCAACTGTGGATTCTGCAGCTATATACATCAATACACATTAATTAGTCTGGTAGTTTGGTTTTCATTCTTTTGGGTAGATACCTAAAAGTGGTATTGATGGATCATATGGTAGGTTCATTCCCAGTCTTCTGAGGATCCTCCACACTGTTTTCCAAAGTGGTCGCACTAATTTGCAATCCCACCAATGGTGTATTAGAGTTCCTATTTCTCTATATCCTCACCAGCATTTGTTATTGTTTGTGTTTGTATTATTAATGCAATCCCACATATTGATCCCCTTTTTAACTTCTTGTGCCTTTGGGGTCTTGTTGAGGAAGTTTTTGCCTGTGGCTATGTGTTGAAGAGTTGGTCCTATGCCCTCTTCAAGTAGCTACAAGGTCTTTGGTCTAATTTCTAGGTCTTTGATCCATCTTGAATTGACTCTTGTACAGGGTGAGAAAGGATGGTTTATTTCCATTTTTCTGCATGTGGTTAACCAGTTTTGTCAACATCATTTGTTGAAGAAGCTATTTTTTTTCCTAGTGTATGTTTCTGGCTCCTTTGTCAAAAGTTAATTGGCTGTAGGTGTGTGGATTTGTTTCTGAGTCTTCTATTCTGCTCTATTGGTCTATGTGTCTGCTTTTGTGCCAATACCATGCTGTTTTTATTACTATGGCTTTGTAGTATAGTTTTAAGTCAGGTATTGTGATGCTTCCTGCATGGTTCCAAAAAACTTTTCTACTCACGATACCCCTCAAAATAATTATTTTAAGAAAATATAGTGAGCTGGAAAAGAACACTGATAGACAACTCAATACTATCAGGAAAATAATTAAAAACCAATTGAGAAGTTCAACGAAGAGAGAGAGAGAAACCATAAGAAAGAACCAAACTGCAATTATGGAGCTGAAAAATGCATTGAGTAAAAAATGGAATAAATGACTTCAAAATCAACTTGGTCTATACTATAATCGAATTACTAAAAATCAAAGACAGAGAATTTTAAAAGCAGGAAGAGAAGAAAGCCTTGTCACATACAAGAACATTTTCCTTAGACTGTCAGCAGATTTCTCAGCAGACACTTGGCAATCTAGGAGAGTGTGGGATGACATATTCAAAGCGATAGGGAATAAAGTAACTAAGAACATTTTACCCAGAAATTAAGAGGAGATTAAAAACTTTTCCAGATAAATAAAAGTTGAGGAAGCTCAACACTAGACCTGACTAGAAATTTTAAAGGGAATTCATCAAGATGCATTGAAGGGATCCTAATGAGTAACCTGAAAACGTATGAAAGTATGAATTCCACTGGAAAAGGTAAATATACAGTCAAATTCACAGTATTGTGATACTGTAGTAGTGTTGAGTAAATCACTTTTAACTCTGATATAAAGGCTAAAAACCAAAGTATTAAAATAACTATAACAATAATAATTTAATGGATATACGACATATACAACACATAATTGTGACATCAAAAACTAAGAGTAAAGTTTGTATATGTGGCGAGTTCAGTGGCTATCACCTTAAAATAGACTGTTACAACTATACGCTATTTTGTGTAGTCCTAATGTAACCACAAAGAAAAACTTTAGTAGATATGCAAATGATAGACTAGAACGAAAGCATACCATTGTAAAAAAAAAATCATAGTTACAAAGAAAGACAGTAAGGGAGAGAAAGAAAGGAACAATGAAACATTCTAAACAGTCAAATGAAGTCAAAAGGGAGATTGAACATTTTTGAGACAAAAGAAAATGGAAATAGCATACTAAAATTTATACAGCAAAAGTATTTTTGAGAGTATACAGTGATAAATGCCTACATTAAGAAAAAAGATTTCAAGCAATCTAACTTTATCCCTTAAAAGTTAGAACAATAACAAAATAAGCCTAAAATTAGCAAAAGGAGGGGAGTAGCAAACATCAAAGCAGAAATAAATATAATATGGATGAGAGGAGTAATAGAAAAGATCAGCAAAAGTAAATAAGAGTTGTATTTTTTTTAAAGATAAAATTGACAAACTTTTACCTAGACTAAGAAGAGACAAGACTCAAAATCGGAATTGAAAGAGGAAACATTACAGCTGTTATCGTAAACACACACGCACACACACACACACACACACACACAGACGGCTATGAACAATTATACACCAACAAACTATTGCACAATAATTATTTTGACATTTTCAGATGTTTTTGAGTATTAACCAATAATCATTTGATTTAAATGTTTTTTGACTATCTCACATTTACCAAAAGAATCTAGAATACATATATTTTTTTTAATTTTACAAAATAACATTCAGATTTTCTGCATACAACCCGATAACTTTCTTTCCTATTTAACTCTCTTTCATGCCTCTAATTTTTTCTTTGTTCTCCAGGCTATGATTTCATAGATGACTCCATTGATTTTATTATCCTTGTGAGGATTACTACCTCTAGTTCAAAAATCAATGCAATATATTGGTGACATCTGGAAAATCAGCTCTGGGCTGGGCATGTGGCTCAGTGGATTGGCCTCATGGGAGGCCCTGGGTTCAATTCCTAGTTTTAAAATAATAACAATGAAAACGATTACTAACCTTGGGAGAGAAGATGATGAATTTAAAGTAAAAATACTGAGTTACATTTCCATTACGGTCACTCTATCAGCCAATTAGGCCAGGCCTTCCTACTATAGATGGAGTTCTTAGCCTCAGCAGCATCTGTATCCCCTGGAAGTTTTGGGGAATACAGATTTTCTACTAAGATACACTAAATCAAAACCTGTATTTTTTCCAAGTTCCCAGGTGATTCATATATACACAGAAGTTTGAGAAGCCCTGAGCTAGCTAATAGTATGGCAATAAGAAACCTACTATTCTTTTAAACTATTGTTTAAAAATGCCAATTTCTTGCTGAGAAACTGAGACAGGAGGATCATAGATTTAATACCAACCTCAGCAACTAGGGAGACTCTCAGCAACCTAGTGAGAACCTGTTTCAAAACAAACAAAAATTTAAAAAGGACTGGGATATAGCTAGGAGGTAGAATGCCCCTGAGTTCAATCCCCAGTACCACAAAAAAATTAAACTAAAATAAAATTTAAAAAGGGCTGGAGGTATATCTCAGAGATAGAATTCCTCTGGGTTCAATCCTTTGAACCACACACACACACAAAATAATAAGAGTAATAAAAGTGCTTTTTTTCTTGTCCATGTTACATGATGAGCACAAGTCAGTGAAGGAGCCCTGTTCATCTTAGACACGCCAGGTCTAAGTCTCTTGAGTAGCTACCATCTCAGACATTGCCGATAGTTTAAGAGGTAAAATAATCTCAAGAGGGTCTTTTTTTTTTTTTGTACTGGGGATGGAACCCAGGGGCATTTTACCTCCAAGCTATACCCTCAACCCCATTTTATTTATTTTGAAACAGGGTCTCACTAAGTTGTGGAGGGCCTCACTAAGCTGCTGAGGCTGGCTACGAACCTGTGATCCTCCTGTATCAGCCTCCCAAGTACTAGGATTTCAGGTGTGTGACACCACACCCAGCTCAAGAGGGTCTTTTTTCGGTTACCACAGTACTAACTGAAAAACACATCACTGACGTCATCCTGCCTACTAAGTATTATTTTCTCTTCCTTCTGCCTTACTAATAAGCCTTGAACTTTCCTCAAGTACATCATTTAGTAGATTGTCTTAGAGTTTGGTTTTTTGTTACTTGTTTCTTCTGTATTTTTTCTATTAGAAAGAAGTTGGTGTTGTTTTAAACATCTTTCATACTGAATATGAAAATCATAAACACGGATTAATTTGTAAAGGTTTTTTTTAGTTAACACATTTCGATTTAGAGATACTTTTTCTTTCTTAGATTAAATAATATATTGATTGCTTTAAAAGAGAGTTTAATGCTCAGAAGTCTACATTAAAACAAGTCACCATCTGGAAGAGGTCAGAATGAAGAGACCGTTCCCGAATTCAGTAAGGTTGATTGATGGGGCGAGCTTGACCCAAGAACTTACCACCTTTGACAGCACCGTTTTATCTACAGAAAATGGATACAAAGTTGAAAGTATTGATAGGTTGTGGATGCAGTACTGATCCTCCTAGGGGGTAAAAAAAAAAAGTCCTGTTACCTTTCAAATTTCCCAAATGTGAAAGTCTTGTAGCTACTTTTGAATTTTAATTGGTTGTTCTCTACAAAGCAAAATATTCTGCAAATTAGAAATGGTTCACACCATCTTTTCCTTTAATGTTATGGATGCCTGTCTGATCAACGAGGTTATATAGATCATTTGCATAGTGGATACAGGTAGGCAAACCAATCTGTTCCTATAATGAAAAAAGATGCACATTAGAGGCTCTATATCAATGATAACATTTTCTTTTAATTACTTGCTGTTTATTGTAACTACATGTGATGCGGTAGCTAAACTAGTATCTCAACTATTTCTTCCCAACAGTTTGTTATTTTTCACTTGGAATTTATTCATTTCTTTCCAAAAAATGTGAAAACTGGGTTCACTCACAAGAGAAAAACTAGACTTAAGCCAAATTTACTAATTGAAAAGTCAGTGTTGAAGTACTGCTGTGTACCTATATTGAATTACCAATACCATCCCAAAGATATGTATGAGGAGGGGGAAGGGGGGACCCAGAGGAAAATGCTCTAAGAGCTGTGTGTACGTGTGCTACCATCACTTTATATGTTGGTATGATGTATGATTACAATGTACCAATAAAAGTATAAAAAAGAAAAACTTCAATGTGTAGGATCCATGCATAGGCATTTTTCATCAATCAGGAAATTTTAATGTTCACTAAACATTCAGGCCCCATGTTGCTGTCAATTTACAGAAAGGAAAATGAACTGATATGGCTTAAACAGGAAGAAAAAAGTATATTACTTTTCAGAAAATATTTTCAGAAAAATAAGATATTTAGCTGTCCATCCATCCACATGAATACTATGTAAGTTGGGAAAGATATCTTAAATATGTAGTTAAATATCAGGTGACTCCTATGATCTAGATAAGAAATATTTTCCAAACCAGGAAACTACCAGTTTGTAAACAAAAACTCCAGGACTATTCCCAGATGTTTCTGGGATGATGACTCCATTATGCATCTACCTTTTTTTTTTTTTTTTTTTTTGGGTACTGGCCATTGAGCCCAATGGCCTTCTACCTCTTTGCTACACCCCTAGCCCTATTTTATTTTTTTATTTATTTTGAAACAAGGTCTCACTAAGTTACTGAGGTTCTCACTAAGTTACTGAAGCTGGCCTCGAACCTTTAATCCTCCTGTCTCAACCTCCCTAGTACTGGGATTACAGCTATGCACTGCCATGCCCGGCTTGCCATGCCCGGCTTACACATACATTTTCTATTCGTTGCAACTTAATTGATAATCTACTGGTTTTATTAGCAGAAACCTAGTCTTCTCAGATCTTACTCTATTCCTTTCAGACACCTCTACTACCAAATTATCATTTTTTCACATTGAAATCAGTTACATAAATAGATCAATCTGTGTTTTCCAGAATTGATGTAATATCAACATTTTGAAAGGATAGCCAAAGCTATAGTCATACATGTAAATACCTTATTAAATGGAATCTGACCAACGTCAACATTGCTTTTCTTTGATCTCCTTTGATAGTATTAAGAGAATATAATGTAAACTATGGATTTGTTTCTGTTGTGTTTTTTCCATGGATTTGTTTCAAAGCACTTGCATTCTTTGGCATTATGGATTCAAATTAGTTTGTACTTTGAGTTAAAATAATATACAGTATTGTAAAACTTTGGCAAACTAGTAATAGCAGATAGCAGATTATACCTAAAGCCTAAGAATTAAGCAAATTCTCTGCTCCAAATGAGCCTATCTCTCAGATCTATATGATATGTATTAATATATATCATACTTATATAAATATATATTTTTTAAATGTGAAATAAATCTCTGTATATGTTATTCTATTAAATATACATATATATGTAATACATATGCATATATGTAAGCTAAAAGTGCCTAGGCATTTTACCTGCTGATTCATTTTACATCGTTATCTCTAATCTAGCTATTACTATTAGCAATAGCTAATATTTATGGAACATTGATTTATGTGTCAAGATCTGTGAAGGATTTTGTATGCATTAACTTATTTAAAGTTTATGATAAACCTTTAAGTAGTGTCACTATTTTCCAGCAATATAGAATTGCTTTTATTTAGGCTTGATTGTATTTTGTTATCTATATTCCTGCTCTTCTACCGACAGATATTTTTGAATATTTATTTTGCATTGTATGAATTTTTAGTACTTGAGGAGTAATATAAATAAAGAAAAACAGGCTTATCAAAAGTAGGCATTAAAACATTTGCAGTGTGGCTGGACATGGCGGGGTATGTCTGTAATCCCAGTACTGGGGAGGCTGACAGCAGGATTACAGGTTAGACTCTAAGGTGTCGTAACTTAACAGGCTCCTGTTTTAAAATCAAAAAGGGCTAGGGGTGTAGCTCAGAAGTAGGATGCCTCTGGGTTCAAGCCCCATCACCACAAAACAAAACTGAAGTGTTATAGTTGTATAAAACTGCTTTGAAAGCAAGGAGAACTTGCTTGGAGTAATTTGGTATTTATGAATTATTCATGAGGTCAGGTTTATACATCTGTGGTTTTGAGAATGCATAGTTGATATCATGTACTCAGATTTCTGAAGGAATAGTCTCAAGAAAAACACTAGATTTGAAAAAATCATTTTTCAAAGTTATGTCAGCTCCTCATGTAATTTATGTTCTGGACTGAATAGAGAGGCAGGCTGCGGTGGTAGCAGCCTGTTTCAGGTAGAAACTCGGGGGTTACTCCCTTTCATTGCTGTTGATGTTATGTAAGGTTTAAATTAATGGAAGGCTGTGTTTTAGTGTCGATATGAAAACCTGGGCTCTTGGCTAAGGAAAATTCCTTAATTTTAATCAGAATGTTGTATAGAGGAATAAAGCCTTATTTTCCTGATAAGAACATCATTGTTGACTTACTGCCTAATGTAGTACCACTCAAAAAAAAAAAAGGATATGGCTAGGAAAAAGAGCATATGCAATTGTATATACATACTTGAAATAAGGATATTCAGAGACAGTAAATTGAAAAATCTAGTTATTCAAAATGGGCCAATAAATATAAGCCAATTGAAATAAAAACTACACTTAGATAAAATTCATAGCAGTACTGCTAGACTAGATGGGTTGTCACAAACAGATGAATTAAGAATTCTTAAAAGCTACAAAGCAAATGAAATCAGACTGACAGTGAAATCCAAAAGTGTTAAAGAAGGAGACGGGGAAGGAGGCCTTACCAAAAATAGCGATTTTCCCAGAAATTCTCAGGAATAGATTCCCCCAAATACCCTAGAGCAAAATCCAGAGGTAAAGAAGAAAGGGTTGTAAGGCGCCAAGCAGATGGTTACTCTATTTCATCAGTTCTTGGCTTCATAATTTCTTCACATTTTAGTATTGATTTGATAATTCTGATGTGTCTTAAAAGCATGCGGAGTCATATTTTAATGGGCATCAGTTTTTATTTGTAGTGATTCATGAAATAGCAATATACCTTGTAACTGATGTCTTAAGTTCTATATTCTATGAAATACAGTAAATGAAGAGACTGCAGCATAGAAAATTAACTCCTGCCTCTCAGAGCAACTACTTCTGGTGTCTGTCTCCAGAATAAACCTCAGTACAGTGGATTTTGTTTGCTGTTTGTTGTATTTTGTTGCTGTTATTGTTGTTGTTGCTGCTCTTCATTGTCAAAACTGGACTGTCATAGAAAGAAGCTTCTAGAAAGTCATTGGGGGTGAATAAGATGATAGCACTCAGAGCTAATGCATATTTATGATCCAAGGCAAGAAATACTGAACATAGCAGAAAATATGGAAAAGCTCTACCCATTCCAAATATATTCCTATTCTCTTCTTTATTTTAAAACTATTTTTGAAGTGTGTAGGAAAGAGTAAAAATAGCTTCAAGATAGAAACCCTTAAAAAGGTTACTACCCATGAACTCTAAAAGAATAATTTGAAAATATTCTCTAGTGAAAATCCTAAAAGCCTGGAAAAATTAATGTAGGTAAGAAAACTAAACAAATACAATAAGACTATAGGTACAAATTACCAATAGGACAGCTGGGAAAGTTAATGTAATGGTCAACTGGCCCCAAGATTCAGACTTCCTAGAGCTTGAGGCTCAAGTGTTTATTTCTGTTGCAAAAGGATATTCCTATACCTAAGCAACAAAAATTTAGCAACAGGAAGAGTGGTTTCCTAGGCTACTATAACAGTTCTCAAACATTTCATTCTCAGAACCCCTTTATAATCTTCAAAAGTATTAAAGGCCTTTCTTAAAGGCTGTTTATGTGGGTTTTATCTACTGACATTTTCAATATTAGAAGTAAAACTAAGCCGGGCTTGGTGGCACAAGCTTGTAATCCCAGTACTTGGGAGGCTGAGACCGGAGGATCCGAGTTCATGACCAGCCTCAGCCACTTAGGCCCTCCACAACTTAGTGAGACCCTGTTTCAAAATAATAAAAAAAATAGGGCTGGGGGTATAGCTCAGAGGTAGAATACCCCTGGGTTCAATCCCTAGTACCACAAAAAAAGTAAAACTAATAATAAAAATTTTAATTTATTTCAAATAACAATAAATAAACCAATTATATATTAACATAATATATCCACTAATAACCAAAATCATATATGATCATTAATAGATGGCTTAAATTATTTAATAAAAGTCAGACCTCATTACTCATAATTCTAAGATAGGCATATAATTAACTAGTTTGGTTAAAATAGGTTTTTTTTTTTTTACCAGAAACTTAAAATAAATACATTTCTATTTCTTTTAAATAGACTCCCCTGGAAGTATTTATTTTATACCTCTGGTTCCATAAAAACTTAAAGCTCTTTTGTTCTGTTGCTTGCCACTGTGTTCAGCAGCATCTCCAGGGGAACTGTGGAAATTGTGGTGGGGTGGGAACAATGTAGGATCTAAAAAGCCAAGACATCTGGGTTCCAAACTTTGACGTGCCATTTAAGAACTACATGATCAAGAGCTTACTGTCTAAATACCCCATGATTCACTTTTCTTACCATCAAAGTGAAAGCAGTAATACACGTCTCACAAGGCTGATGATCATTTATGTGATAATGATTTCTACAGAGTTTAATAAGCTAGAAAACAAATACCTATTGACAAAACAAAAAACAAAACCCCATTATCTCCTAAATTCCATTGTGAATTTACTCATGGGGCTGATTATGAGCGTTGAAAAAAGGAG
The DNA here is from genome assembly GCA_004027185.1 of Glis glis. Lineage (NCBI taxonomy): Eukaryota > Metazoa > Chordata > Mammalia > Rodentia > Gliridae > Glis > Glis glis. Next base: position 9,670 of record PVJS01039002.1, read on the forward strand.
GAGGAGAATAGGAACAAGACACAAAAACCATGTCAGATGGATGGCCTGAATACGATGGGGTAGTAGCTCCCTTAATTAAATTGGATTATACAGCTGTGATAGTCTCATGATTATGTTTTATTATATAAGACACTGTTAGTAGTCAGCTAGATAGAGATTTTCCTATTAGCTATGCAGAGGTGAGCCACCATGTTGTGAGAGGGTCAACAACACCTGAAGGTGGCCTCTGTAACTTAAGACTGATTCCCCCCACCCCAGAGTCAGCAAGAATATAGGGACCTCCATCCTACAACTGCAAAGAAATGAATTCAGCCAAAACATGCAAACATTCATGAGCTTGAAAGAGAACCTAGACCTTCTATTGAGATTGCTGCCTCCAGCCCATACTTTGGGTTTTCTTTGGTATAGCCCTAGGCAAGGGCCCCAGATAAGACAGACTCCTGACCCACAAAACAGAGATAATACAGCTGTGTTGATTTTAGGTATCTAATTTGTGGTGATTTGTTAGCAATAGAATGAAAGGAATTCGGGGGGAATTCCATGAGAGCTCGCAGGGCTGCCTCAAAAACAGTAGATATTAGGACCTGGGCAGATAAATTACTTTGAGAACCAGTCAGTCAGTCAGTGGTCAGCCAATGATATTGAGACCCCTTAGCCAGGTAATGGAGCTGGGACTGTATATACATACTGGCTCAGGAGTGAAGTAGGTCTGATTAAAAAAAAAAAAAAAAAGACAGTACTACAGTTGATTGAGGTAAAACAGGGATTAAATTACCTAATGAACAAACATTTGTTTTCTATATGTATCTCCATATTTTAAAAAGAACATTTATGAAAATAAAGTTGTTACTTTTACAGTAATAAAACCTTAAGATTTTCTTCAAAAGGATTTTTTAGAGAAAGATGGTTTCTCTTCTGTTTTCATTTGTGCATTGTGAAAATGACTTAAAAATCATACTTTTGAAGCTATACTAAGTTTGATAAACCTGACTAGAATAATACACATTTGTCCATGTAGTTGATTATCCAGTGTATATCCCAGGGAGAAAAGAAAAATCATGTGATTTCATTTCCTCAAGTATTCCAGTTAGTGAACTCTACAGACTGGGCTTTATTGGGACTACTAAAGCCAAGGAGAAGTTAGAAACTAGAGCCATTAATGAGAATTAACATCAACTTTAAGTCATAATTTGAACATTTTTAAGCCTCTGGGAGGATTATGAAGCTAGAGAGTTGTGATAGTTAATCTAATTTGTCAACTTGACCGGATCATGACACACCCAAGATCATGTGACTTTGGGTGTGTAACAGCAGATTAAACAGAAAGTCCTGCCCTAAATGTAGGCAGCAAGGTTCTGATAGGTGCAGGACTTAGATAAAAGAAGGAGAAAGCCATGTAGAGGGATGCGCAACTCTTTCCGAAGAAAACGCATCTGCTCTCGCCTGAGATCGTTGGCCTCCAACTTCGCCGTTTCTCTGAAGAGCTTCTTGATCTTCTGTCATCTGAGATCGTCGGCCTCCAGCCCTTCGAACTGAAACTTCACCATCGTTTCTCCGAAGAGCTCTTAGACCACTCAACCAGCTACCGGTTCCTCTGACTCTCCACGTGCAGTCGGAACTCGGGACTACATTGTAAGCTGATCTGATAAATCCCTTTTTCCATATACTCATTTTGTGAATTCTGTTAGTCTAGTGAACCCTGACCAATACAAGAGTCTATAGATCTGAGGTTGACAACCTGCAGTCCCCAATAACTACTAATTTGTGAACAGCTTAAGTGGGGTTCTAGAAATCTTGTCTGTATTTCCTATACTGTGATTTCCTATCAGACCAGAGAGTCTCATCCATAGTAGAAATCCAGTGATTATTTTAAACCAAAGTATGTTGGCCAACTTTATTGAATATGCCTAATATCATCACCGAACTTTGATCTTTGTATAACATGTACTTCCAAAAGATAGTTCATACCCTGTATTGTCCAGGAATCTATCACCAACTGCATATTATTTAATTCTTTTTATTGTACCCTGAGCGCTGTGATTATCCATTTGGGCTTTTTAAATGTGTGCTTCCCAGATGTCCCCATGCCAGTATTTTCTTGACTCTCTTGCTTCTATTGCATATACTCCCAAACCTGCATCTATGCCTTCCACTCCATTTACATCTCTATATTGCTTTGGTGAGGCACCTGTTCACAGGATGTATGTGATCAATATGTTTTCCAAGTGACTAATAGTTGCCAGTGTTTGTGATGGTTGTATTTCATCTTGGTTTAAATCCCATAGTAGGTATATTTTCTCCTGGCTGAGGGTTCAGCAAAACAGATAGCATGTGTCTTCACATTGATCTCTCTCCAAGTGGCAGAGCGAAACACTTTGGTTGTAGGAAAAATTGTTTAGAAGCCTCTGAATTGACCCTTTTGTGTACCAAATCGACTTTTCGTGCAGCTAGTTTTATCTTTGCTTAAACCAGTATTGATCAAACTATCAAAGATTGTGTTATACTTTGAACAGCTGTTTTTGAAGCCACCACCAAAAATAATGGTTTGCATTTAAATCTTTAAATCAATCCTCATCTTGTTGACCATCTCAGGCTTTTGGGATGGTAGGGAGCTTGATTAATTTTTTTTTCAATCTTGTTAATTAAAAAAAAGCTATCAAAGTGTTTGAGTACTCTACTCATTTTTCATTCAATGCTGTTTATTACACCTTCTACCATTGTTCCCTGGCCTTTGAGCCTTTCGTCTACAGAAACAGTTTTCTAAGAACACTCATTTAGATGAAGAATCAGAAGTGGGTAAGAGCTTTGTGAAATATCAAAGGGCTCTGTTGAAATCTAAGTCTGATTTACCATACTCATATGGACAAAAATAGAGACAACAACAAAATCCTGAGAGAACTTGTAGAATACCTTAAAACAGCTTAAAATGTCCTTTATTGCAAGAGAGGTGATTAAATTATTACATGAGAGAAATTGGAACTTGAGGTCTTGGAGTGAGGACATTCTTAAATCTTACTGCTGAAAAATGTGTATGGTTTTAACTGAGATTTGGAAAGCTTTTAGGCTTCTGTTTCTCAGGTAAGCCTAGAAAAGACTTGCTTTCAGCTGAAAATAGGTCAAGGCAAGAGAGTAGTATTAATTACAGCTAAATCCTCCAGAGAACTCTACTACAAAGCTACAGATATAAAAGTTAAAATAAATTCCACAGTTTTGCAAGATTCTTTATTTATACTTATACAGACTCAGAAGCACTCAGCATAAACCAGGCTCTGGCAGTAATTCCAACTTAAAAATAATATAACAAGCAGTTAATTCCATTCCTTGATCATACATGATTACTATGAGCTTAGAACTTTTCATATTTGGTCTGCATATACTTCTTTTTACAAGTATTTTCCATTGACAATTCTTAATTGCTGCTGATGCTCTATTGAGCTGTTTTGGAAGGGATGGTCGGAAACTTAAAAACCCACTCTCTGATCTGTACAACTCAGAGCTTTCGCTAGACTTAGCAATACTCAGATCTTTCTTAATCACAGCTACGTGCTATGAAGGGTGGGACAGAAAAATCTGCAACATGTTCCCCTCTGCCTTAGTACCCCCACTGTAAGGTTGCCTGCCACACATGTATTCTATAGAGCTTGATATTTCTAGCCTGGACCATTATTCATCAACCACAATGTAGCATTGGTTAGTTTATCAAGTGTAGATAAAGGAGTATGGAGAAAAAAAAATGTGAGATGGGAAGCTGAGATAAAGACAAGTGACCAGGATAAGTTAGGAAGGGGCATAGAAAAAAGAAATAGACAGGAGACTTTATAACGCCAAGGGAGAGATCTGAAAATTTGGATTCATTTTGTGAATTGTGTTGTCTAATAATTGTGGGTCACTAATAGCTAAATGTTACAATATTCTAATATGTAGACTGTTGAGTGGAACAAAGACTTGTCCCATTCTTTCCTTGACTTTGCAATACCCTGCCACAGATTCAGAAAAAGTTTACCTGAGCTCACAGTCTAATTCCATTTCACATATAAACACAAATTGTTTTCCATTACTATACAGTGACCTTTGCAGTAATACAAGGAGAGTGTAAGTCATAATGTTACATTGAACCCTTTAACAAGAATTGTCCTCGATTTCAGATATACATGTCACTGGTGATGAGAATGTCTCCATGGTCCTTTAATGACCATTATGGTGTGAATCTCAAAAAGGAATAGAAAATCTGCCAAAATTATGAATTAGCTAGAAATCACCCACAAGTGTTAAGTCAAAGAATCGCCTTAAAACTCCATTACAGGGTCCTTAGGATTTCTTATTTCCCTGTCCATTGAAGTCATTTATATTTTCCAACACATCACACCCTGGTACATGTCATCACTCAAAATCCATCTTCTCAATGTTGACCAAAATCATGGCCTTATTGACTTTGACTGGCATTTGCTGTAAATTAACCTTATCTGGAAACATACCAATCACAGTTGTAACAGAATTGCTGTGCTACGTAGGACGTTGGGCCATCAACTGAGCATGTCAGGATTGTTAGTTATACTTATCTTCTCATTGTTGAATCTTGGGCAAACAAGGCAGCCTCTATGAGACTCAATTTTCCCTTTTTTTAAATTGGTGCATTGTAATCATATATTTTGATGGGGTTCAGGGTGGTAGAGGCATACGTGCGCCCATCACTCATTTAGCCCTCCCCCATTTCCCACCCCATTCCCTCCCCCTTCCCTCCTTCTCGTGCTCAGCATAGTGATTGACTTTGATAAGTTTGTGTATGTACATCATGTGCATTAGGGTGTTTCCCTCTTTTCCCCTCCCATCTCCCTCAGTTAGGTCACCTTCTTTACTCATCTAAGGTTTCTCCGTCTTTGTCTGGAGATCCTTCTATGTCCCATTTTCTCTGTAGCTTCTGCATATTAGGGAGAACATCTGGCTTTTCACTTTCTGTGACTGACTAATCTCACTTAGCATAATGTTCTCCAACTCCATCCATTTCCCTGCTAATGACATAATTTTGTTCTTCTTTATGACTGAGTAAAATTCCATTGTGTACATATCCCACAGTTTTGTAATCCATTCATCTGTTGATTGACATCTTGGCTGGTTCCACAGTTTGTCAGTTGTGAATTGTGCAGCTATAAACATAGATATGCATACATGAGTTTGGTAATTTTGTTTCCATTCTTTTGGGTAGATACCCAGAAGTGGTATAGCTGGGTCATATGGTAGGTTCATTCCCATTCTTCTGAGAATCCTCCACACTGTTTTCCAAAGTGGTTGCTCTAGTTTGCAATCCCACCAACAATGTAGTAGAGTTCCTATTTTTCCACATCTTCACCAGCATTTGTTGTTTGTGTTTTTAATGATTGACATTCTAATTGGGGTTAGGTGAAATCTCAGGGTAGTTTTAATTTGTGGCTCTCTGATTGCTAATGATGTTGAACATCTTTTCATACATTTATTGGCCATTTGTGTCTCTTCTTTTATGAAGTACCTATTTAGTTTTCTAAATAGGTACTTTTTCCCATTGTGTTATTTTTTTTAATTTTAAATGTGTTTTTGGTCCCCTCAACTAAAAAAAAGTGAAATAAATGAGTTTTCTAATAGTAGTATAAGGAGCTTTGAGCTTAGGAGGTAGTTCAAGATGTAAAAACTACTGACTGTTTAATTTATCCAGTGTTCCCAAATGGTCTTGGTTTTTCTTAGGGCTAAAACATCCCTGTCTTATCTGAGAAGCAGAACATATATTTGTTAGTCACCATTTAGAAGTGTGGTCTGAAAGGATCCATGGTAGTTTGGCTTGTATTGTCTGGTTCGGAGACTGGTTGATTAGTTTATTTCTTCTTTGATTTGTACATTAATTCAGAAAAATATCACTAACTACCTTTAGTTTTTCAGATATTATGCTAGGTGCTTGGAGAAAAAAGAAATATGGAATAGGATCCTTTCCTTCATGCAAGATAGAGTTGTGTAAGAGAATTTACCACACACATAAGATTTAATACAATGTAGGAGATGCTATGTTAGCCAGCTCTCCCTAACTATGAAGAAATACCTGAGGCAATTCACTTATGAGGAAGAAAGGTTTACTTTGGCTCACAGATCTGGAGGTTCCAGTCCAAGACCAAGTAGCCTTTTAGACTCGGGCCTCTGGTGAGGGCAATACAAAATAGCAAGAGTCACAACAAACCACTCCCTTCATGAGCCAGGGAGCAAAGAGGAACAGGAAGAGACCAGTGTCCCATAGACCCCTTTGAAGGCATGTTCCCAGTAACCTAAAGACCTCCCACCATGGCCAACCTCTCAAAGATCCCACCACCTCCCAATAGCACCACACTGGGGACCAAGCTTTTAACACATATCCAAACCTTTGCAGGTGGTAAGCCACTCAAGTCCAGCATAGGTACAATGGTATCCATGCTCCTTCAACCGGAACCAACATATGGAGCCCTGCTATGAATCAAGCATTATTACTAGGTTCTTCTTTCTACCCCCAAAATAGAAAAGCCATTTTCAACCTTGACTCTCCCTGGAATCTTGTTAAAAATAATTTCAGGTCCAACACCATTTGTACTAAGTTAGAACCAATATCTTCATATTATTCCTAGGTGAATTCATGTGCATATCAAACTTCGGAAATTTGGTTCCAGTTCAGTTTTTCTCAAAGTGGAAATAAGGCTCATGTACAACAGGATGTTGTTTAAAATACCAATTCTGGGATCCTATAGCTAGTTCTGTTTCAGTAGATTTACAGTGGGGCCTTGGGTCTTCGTCAGATCAAAGTTACTGTTAAGTGTTTTGTTTTGTTTTTGTTTTTTTTTAAACTGCATTTAGTTTGAGAATCAGTGGTTAATGTGTTAGGGATTTAAAAATGGATAAAACGGAATTCCTGACATTTAAAATCTCTGTCTTATTTATATAGCTTTCAATTGGGTACAAATAAATTTTCTTCTCTATGGTGGTTTCTAGCAGGAATTTCTTAAAAGCCTGCAGTGGGTCAGAATCACATGAAAATCAAATTGCTATTCATCCTTCTCATGAAATTCCAGTAGACTGATACAGTAACCACTAGGTCATATTTAGTATAGCTGCTTCAGAAAAGTTTTATTTCATTGCAAAACTTCATTAGGGGCTGGTAATCATTATGGATATGTGTGTTAGCCCTATTAATTATGCTATTTAATTAACCGGAACACCCAAATCCCTGATCACATCAGACAGCAGCAAGTTTAAATACATGTATATTGGCTGTGCTATTGATCAAATTGTGGTGCTTTTCTTTAAAGTGTTTGGTAAATGTTGTTATCTTCAGTATAAATCAAGAAAGCTTTTAGAAGAAGAGGGAAAAAAAGGATGCCTTAGGTTAGGTAAACATTAATTGGGTAGGACTCAAAACTTTTTATCAGAATTAAAATTTCTCTATTTCCTATGTCCTCATTAGGTAAATGAAATGGGAAGTCAAAGGAAGGTGTAAAATGTTCATGATACATATATCTGACACATAATTTCTATCTCAAATATATAAATATATAAATACCTTTCATCATAATAAAAAGATGAAAATCCAATAAAAAGTATAAAACAACTTGAACAGATTCTTCACAAAAGAAGATATGCAAAAGGCGTGTAAACACACGAGAAGTTTCTGAATGTCATTAGTCATCAGAGAAGTGCAAGTTTAAAAATAAGAACACTACACATACACACACACAAACATACACACACACACACACACACACACACACTTGAGAAAAAGGTTAAATTTTTCGAAGCTGATGTTGCCAAACGCTGGGAAGGAGGATATGTTATTGCTGTTGGAAGTGTAAAGCTGTAAAGCAACTTCGTGAAAACAGTTTAACAGTTTCTTAATTAGTTAAACACACACCTACTCTATGGCTCAGAAATTCCATATCTAGATGTTTACCCAAAAGAAGTGAAAATACACATCAGAGAATAAGAACATTCTTTTTTTTTTTTTTTGCGGTACTAGGGATGGAACCCAGGAGCATTCTACCTCTGAGCTCCACCCCCAGCCCTATTTTTTAGTCTTTAATTTGAAACAGGTCTCACTAAGTTGCGGAGGGCCTCACTAAGTAGCTGAGGCTGGCCGCGAACCCGGATCCTCCTGTCTCAGCCTCCTGAGTACTGGGATTACAAGTGTGTGCCACCACGCCCAGCTATAAGAACATTCTTTACAGCTTTAATCATACAGTTCTGCACTGAAAATGGCCAGCTCCACAATGAAAAAAAAAAACAAAAGTCCATCAACCAGAAAAAAGACGAACTGCATTGAACAAGCACTGCAGTAAGACAGATTTGTCAAATGAAACATGCAGAGCAGATGAGTCTCAAACATATGTTGAGGATAATAAGCCAAATATGGAAAATACATGTGTTCTTCCATTCAAATGAAATTTGTGAACAGGCAAGATTAGACTCTAGTGTTACAAGTAAGAACCACAGTTTCCTTTAGGATGGGAAAGGACCAATGGAAAGAGATATAAGGGAATGTGCTGGGGAAATGGTAATATTTTATATGTTAATTGAGGTGGTAGTTACACAGGAATAGACAGTTGTCTCATGACTCTTCAAACCCTGTATGAATTTTAAGCCAATAAAAACATTGTCTCTTCAATGCCTGGTAAACTCTCTTACTATTATTTAACAATTTAAAGGCTTAAATCACATTTTACTACACTTTTTATTTGTGTGTTTTTGTGGTACTGTGGATTGAACCCAGGGGCATTTTACCTCCAAGCTACACCCACAGCGCTTTTTTAAATTTTTATTTTTTGTTGTTTGGAAACAGGGTCTCACTAAGTTGCTGAGGCTGGTCTCAAACCTGTGATCATCTTGTCATTTGATATATGTCAGGGCAACAAAATCATACATGCACACATTGCACATTTAGCCCTCCCTCCAATCCCACCCTATTCCCTCCCCCTTCCCTCCCTTTCATGCTCCAGATAGTGATTGAGTCTTTTTTTTTTATTCTTTATTTTTTTTGTGGTACCGGGGATTGAACGCAGGGGCATTCTACCTCCGTGCTACGCCCCCGGCCCTATTTTTTATACTTTATTTTTGAAACCTGGTCTCATGAAGTTGTGGAGGGCCTCACTAAGTAGAGAGAGAGAGAGAGAGAGAGCTGAGGCTGGCCACAAACCCGGATCCTCCGGTCTCCGCCTCCCAAAGTACTGGGATTACAAGCGTGCTCCACCACGCCCGGCTTGTTTGAGCCTTATAAGTTTGTGTATGTATATCATGTGCTATAGTGTGTTTCCCTCCACCCCCCTCCCAACTCCCTCTGTTAGGTCACCTTCTTTGTCCATCTAAAGATTTCTTCTTCTTCCCTTCTAAGTCCCTTCGAAGTCCCATTCTATCTAGCTCCCACAGATTAGGGGGAACATCCGATTTTTTACTCTTAGTGTCTTACTAATAT
>PVJS01039003.1:0-19125 GCA_004027185.1 Glis glis
AGAGAGAGAGAGAGAGAGAGAGAGAGAGAGAGCAAGAGAGCGAGAGAGCGAGAGAGCTGAGGCTGGCTGCGAACCCGGATCCTCTGGTCTCCACCTCCCAAAGTACTGGGATTACCAGCGTGCGCCACCACGCCCGGCTGGCTTGTTTCTTGTTAATAATTAGGCATCACTTTCCCAGAAATCCCAGTCATATTGGTGTATTTATATATGTCGTTCATGTCCTTGTTATTCTCTGGCATGTCTGAAAAGAGAACGCAGCAGAAACTTCAGCCAGTGAGGCAAACAATAAACACAGACATAGCCTTGAGTGGAAAGAGAAGCAAGACGTAAATGGTTGGCCATTTGAAGAGCTGGTTCTTGTATAGAAGCATGCTCCAAGGGTGATCTATAATGCCTTCCTAGTGGAAATTTTAGCAATTGGAAGGCAATTTGTCAGATGGTTTTAGAGAAAGGACAAAGTTCCAGAGAAAATCTGTGTAGCTGAATAGGAGCTGTCTCTGCAATTTGCTGTGTCTACGTGGTGGCCACAGGAGGTGAAGGGAGTTGACTCCCGTTCGTTCTTTCTGTGGGGTTTGTTTTGTCTGGGTTATTCCTCTGCTGAATCATGTCATCTTCATCACCAACCTCCGACAGCTCTTTCCCTTGTAACCTGGCGTCTTACCAGTAGGCATTTGAAAGAAGAGCAATATAAGATGAAGCCCTCTGCTTAGACCTGTGTGATGTCTCTCAGCCACCGAGGTTTTGCTGGGACACTAATGAAGGTCCTTTGGAGCTTTCTGTTCTGGGAGACACCCCTTGGTCTCTCCAGGAACTTCTCCCTGGGTGCTTTGAAGAAAGAAGGCATTGTGCCATTTAATTCTAAGGCAATTTAAGCAAAAAGACTTGGGAACAAGTTGTGGGTTTGATCCCTCGGAAAGGAGAAGACAGACAATGTTTCCAAAAATAAAAGCTTTTGAACATAAAGTAGAGAAATTTCACGAAAGCCGTCTTCCATGTCGATGGCTGTTTCTACTTCTGTTTCAACCCCTTCTTCAGATAAAATTACAAGGGGAGCTTGCTTTCTTTTTTAACCAGTTTCTGGACACAAAGTCACCCCACATCTTCAGCTATCAGCAGCCTTTGAAACCTTGCTTATAGAAAAGGCACTTTTAAAACTTATTTATCTTGTATTTTCTTAGAAAAAGAAACTCCAATAGGCCATTAGGTCTGTATCGACACAGCTAGCCATACTAACATTTAACATTAAAGGAAAATTAGACAGAAGGGGCACTGCTCAACCTGTGTGTGTGTGTGTGTGTGTGTGTGTGTGTGTGTTACTTGGAATTAAACCCAGGAATATTCTGCTACTGAGCTACATCCCCAATCCTATTTTATTTTTAATTTTTATTTTATTTTACTTATTTACATATTGTAGCACTGGGGATTGAAACAAGGGGCATCCTGCCTCTGAGATACACTCCCAGCCCTATATTATATTATATTATATTATATTATATTATATTATATTATATTAATTATATTTATTTTTGAAACAGGGTCTCACTAAGAGACCAGGTTAGTGACACTCTCCACAAACCTGTGATTCTCCTGTCTCAGACCCCCAACTACTGGGATTAAAGGTGTGTCAGCACTCGACCTTTTAGAAAAAGCCCATTGAGACCTTTATGGTAAAAACTTGGGGCAAATAGGGTAGGAAATTGGAACACTTGTTTACTGATTCCCATTTATGATTGGGTGGCAGGTACACTGTCCCAATATCTTAACTTCCTGGCATGAACGTCTCTGGAACACACGTGGAATAATAAAAATCTGTAGAAATGGTCAAAGTCAGGGTGTGGCCTATGGTGCTGGAGCTGTCTTCTACTCCAGTGCTGAAATCAGACTGTCTGGAGAGTCAAAGCCAGGGTGCAGCCTATGGTGCTGGAGCTGTCCGCCACTCCAGTGCTGAAATCGAACTGGAGAAAGTCAAAGTCAGGGCGTGCTCTATGGTGCTGGAGCTGTCCACTACTCCAGTGCTGAAACCAAACTGTCTGGAGATATTCAAAGTCAGGGCGTGGGCTATGGTGCTGGAGCTGTCTGCTACTCTAATGCTGAAGTCAAACTGTAGGGACAGTCAAAGTCAGGGCGCGGCCTATGGTGCTGGAGCTGTCCGCTACTCTAATGCTGAAGTCAAACTGTAGGGACAGTCAAAGTCAGGGTGCGGCCTATGGTGCTGGAGCTGTCCACTACTCCAGTGCTGAAATCAAACTGTCTAGAGATATTCAAAGTCAGGGTGTGGCCTATGGTGCTGGAGCTGTGTGTTACTCTAATGCTGAAATTAAATTGTCTAGAGATAGTCAAAGTTAGGGTGCAGCCAATGGTGCTGGAGCTGTCTGCTATTCTAGTGCTGAAATAAAACTCTAGAGATAGTCAAAATCAGGGCGCGGTCTATGGTGCGGGAGCTGTCCGCTGCTCTAGTGCTGAAATCAAACTCCACAGATAGTCAAAGTCAGGGCGTGGCCTATGGTGCTGGAGCTGTCCACTACTCTAGTGCTGAAATCAAACTGTCTAGAGATAGTCAAAGTCAGGGCGTGGCCTAGGGTGTTGGAGCTGTCCACTACTCCAGTACTGAAATCAAAACACGGTCGAGGGGATACCAGGAAGGTGGATGCATGACAGCGCTCATGCTGTTATAGCCTCTTCCATGAGATACACATATTTTTGGTTGGAGAAAATCAAAGTCATAGTACATTCATTGAGAAGTTAGATATCTAATTTGTTTGTGTATAAATCAAAACAAAGACATAAGCTGGGTGTAATGGCACACTCCTGTATGTAGTATTTGGGAAACTGAGACAGGAGGATTGCAGATTCAAGACCAGCCTCCACAATTTAGTGAGACCTCCAAAAACCTACTGAAGCCCTGTTTCAAAACAAAAAATAAAATAGAGCTGGGGGAATAACTCGTAGGTAGAATGTCCCTGGGTTCAATCCCCAGTACAAAAACAAAAAAATACATAAGATTAGAATAGTGAGCCTGGAGTGAACCTGAATTTCAAAGCCATAATGTTTAGACTTTGCAGGTGACAGAGGCTCAGAATAAGGGAACTGTACTGTAAGAGAATGTACATAATAGTCAAAGCAGGAGAAATATTAGAAATGATGACAAGAAGAAGACAATGACCCTGGCAGTTTTTGGATCCTAGTTTGGTGGAGATCTATGTTATGGCAGAATGGTATTATTGTGATTTTTTTTTAAAAAAGAGATCCAAATCGTAAATTAGTAAGTTTTAAAGCTCAAGCATGAAGTGAATTTATTTTGGCAGGGTTAGGTTATTTTTATAAGCAACTTTGGGGGGGGGAATGCTGGGTTTTAGTTATTCACTAATAAAAGATTGATGAACTTGACCATCTTCATGGATTAAAGGCTTTTTCTACTAAGTAAGCCCATTGTCTACTTACTATACCATGAGCATTTTCATCATTTTTCTTTTCTTTTTCTCTCTTTCTTCTTCTTTTTTTTTTGTGGTACTAGGGATTGAACCCAGGGGCATTCTGCTTATGAGCTACACCACCAGCCCTATTCCATTTTTTATTTTGAAACAGGGTCTCTCTAAGTTGTTGAAGGTTTCTCTGTGTTTCTGAAGCTTTCCTGAAACCTGAAATACTCCTGTCTCAGCCTCCCAAGTAATGGAATTACAAGCACGTGCCACCATGCCTGGCTTGATATTTTCTTAACATGCATGACCATCCCAGTAAAATTGCCACTAACAAGTATAGGCCATTAACAAGAAATGACTGTACCTTTATCCCAGAGTTAAAAAAAATATCATTTGTCATTGCCTGTCCAGTGACACTGAACAAGGTACATAAATATAGAAATAGAGTCAGCATTGTTGGTGCACACCTGTAACCCCAGTACTTGGGAGACTGAGTCAGGAGGATCGCAGGTTTGAGGCCAGTCTCAGCAATGTAGCAAGACTGTCACCAACCTAGCAAGACCCTGTTTCAAATAAAAAAAATATAAAAGGGCTGGGGGTGTAACTCAGAGGTAGAATGCCCCTGGGTGATTCAATCCCCAGTACAATGTACCATTCTCTCTCTCTCTCTCTCTCTCTCTCTCTCTCCCCCCCCTCTCTCTCTCTCTTTCTGTCATATATATGCAACTCAATGAAATCTATGTCAATGGGACAATCCAGAAGAAAAACCAAATATTGAGATGATAGTCATCGCTACAGAAGATAATGTTTGTTTCCTACATCTTACTGTAGACAGTTAAAAATATTTACCTGTCAGTTTACTCTATTATAGCTTCATTTGCCTTTTAAATGGAATTACTGTGCTACTCATTTCACAAATATGTTATATTCTATTTTTGTGGTGCTAGGATTATAGCTTTACATAGTTTATGCTTGTGTTATTAACACATGCAACGTCTAGCCTATCTTTTTGTTGTTCCTTGACATATCCTATCCCCAAAGTTAGACAAAACATTATATAAGAAAGTGTGCACCAGGCATGATGGCGCATGCCTGTAATCCCATTACTTGGGAGGCTGAGACAGGAGGATCTCAGGTTTGAGAACAGTCTCAGCAACTTAGCAAGACCCTGCTTCAAATTAAAAAATAAAATTGGGCTGGCGGTGTAGCTCAGAGAGAGGATGTCCCTGGGTTCAATCCCCCAGCACCACCATCACCACCAAAAGAGAGAGAGAGAGAGAGAGAGAGAGAGTCCACGTTTTGGGTTTCCTGGAAGCTGGCACACATTAGTTAGCAGCTGGACTTGTGTGAGGGTCAGTTAAGTGTTGAATAACCATCAGCTGTCAGCGCTGTCTTCCGTATTGATTTTCACTTGATGTCCTACTTTCCGCAGTGTGGAAAACCATCCTGGTTCTTAATTTGCACTTCTTTCTCATTCAATTCTCATTTACAGAGTGTCAATAGGGTGCTTGGCACCTCAACACGGCTTATCTGTGCTCCTCCAGCATTGGAGAGAGACGCCTGTTATAGCAGTCGGGCACTGTTTAATGATCATTCATCTCTGCGGCCCTCTGTGGGGTAGCTGGTGAACGGTGCATGGGGATAAACCATATAGTATTGATTCATACATCTCTCTCCTATGTATCTGTTCCCCCAAATACACATTTGCAAATTCACACATAATATCGATTGCATTTCTTGACTAGTAGAAGGACTTTGATAAGCAATTGTTAAGTGACTCGAATCATGGCCCCCAAACCAGAATGTTCCTTCCTTGGGCTACTTGTAACTGAGAGAAGAGTAGGTGATAATAACACATCCAATCAGGTGTGTAAATTTGGCTTACTTCTGTCTTAGCCTTGACCGGTGTAGAAAAGATGTCAGAGAGAAAGAGCTCTCTGTAAGATGATTCCTTAGGTGGAAGATGAATCCATGGCTGTTCTGTTCATTGGGTATAGTTTAGTGTGTGTGTGTGTATGTGTGTGTGTGTGTGTGTGTGTGTGTGTTACTGGAGATTGAACCCAGGAGTGTGCTACCTCTGAGTTGTACCCCCAGCCTTATTTTATTTCTTATCTTGAAATAGGGTGTCTCGGTCAACATTCTCACTGCAGTAATAAAAAACGACTGACCACACAACTTAGAAGAAGGAAGGTATATTTGCTCACAGTTTTTTGGTTTTGTTTTGTTTTTTTGAGATTCTGGGTTCAGTCCATGTGAGGCCAGGGTCTGAAGCTCAGTGCATGGTGGTGGGAAGCAGAGGGACAGAGAGAGTGTGCAAAGCTCTGCTCTTACATCGTGAAGGTCAGAAGCAGAGAAACAAGCAAGGGGGTCAGGGACCATACATATATAATCCCCGAGGTCACACCCCCAGGGACCCACCTTCTCTAGCCACACCCTACCAGCCCAGGCCACCACCAAGATACATCTATTACAATAGATCCTTTACAATGGATATATCTACTGATGATATTACAACAACTCTCATGACTTAATTATATCAACACTGAGCTCTTCAGGGAACACTCTGTATCTGACCATAACATAGGGTCTTGCTAAGAGCTGAGGGTCTCTTTGCTAAGTTGCTGAGGCTAGCCTTGAAACTGAGATCCTCCTAATCTTGGCCTCCAAGTGCAGAGATGACAGGCATGTGCCACCATGCCTGGCTAATTTATTGTATTCTTCATCTTGAACTTCCTATCACTTTCAAGGGAATGCTTCTTGATTTGGAAAAGATGGCAAACTATAGACCTCAGATTACCCATATGGATGTTAAGGAATGGAACTCAACCTTCACTCAGAGTCAACACTATAAATGAGCCAGTGATTGTAACTCTGAACCAAGCCATTCAGCCTAGACTCAGTTTCTGCAAGGGGTCGATGACCCTCACTCAAACTTCTCCCTCCCAGAACTCCATTACACGTCTGGTTGATACTCCACTCTTAGGGCTTGATTACACCTAGCTATTTCCTTTTGGTTAATTAATTCTAATGTGAACCTTGGCTTTTCATTCCTATCATGTATCCCTTGACAGAGGGTCATGTCAGGGATTAGAAGAACCCAGCACAGCTCTGGATCCATGGCAGTTTTGTTTCTTTGTTTGTTTGTTTTGGTACTGGGGTTGAGCCCAGGGATGTTCTACCCTTTTTATTTTGTATTTTTATTTTTGCAACAGGGTCTTGCTAAGTGGCTGAGGGTCCTGCAAAGTTTGCTGAGATTGACCTCAAACTTGTGATCCTCCTATCTCAGCCTCCCAAATACTGGGATTATAGGCATGCACCACTACGCTCCATGTAGAATGGGCAAAAGAAAGGGCCCATTGCTGTTCTAGAGACCTGTTGATTCTCCAGGCTGGTTTCTACAGGTACAAAAAGTGCTGCCATAAGCCAGGAGTAGTGGCACACACCAGTCATCCCAGTACTTGGGAGGCTGAGACGGGAGGATCGCAGGTTTGAGGACAGACTCAGCAACGTAGTGAGACTCTCATCAACCTAGTGAGACCCTGTTTCAAAACAATAAATTTTAAAAAAAGGGCTGGGGGGTATAGCTCAGAGGTAGAATGACCCTGAGTCCCATCCCCAGTACTATAAAAAAAGAAACAAGAAAACTGCCACCACCATTTGGACATGATACTAAAGGCCTCCTCTGAGCTGGCTTGGTCTCCAACACTGTTTAGAATCCTGTGTTTGTGCTCAGTGGTTCTACTAAACTTTAATATGTATGATGATACCCAAGACTGAAAAGGCTCCCAGGGTCTTTATTGTTGGCTGGCTATGCAGTCACGCTGAGAGGAGAGAGGAGCAAAAGGTCTTTTCAGAATTCTTCACCACTAGCAAAACCCTCCAGATTATCCAAGTTGTCAACCAGCAGTGTTGACTTGTCAGCTCACAAAGGGGTGATTAGCAAGGCTGTCAGCCAAAGCTTTGGCTTCTCTCTCTTCTGAACTTCTTTTCCCCTGGGCTCTATCCTTTTCCTGTCGATTTCCTCTTTAGAATTTAGCCCCACAGAGAAATTTCAGAACTCTTAGTCTCTCCAAAGACACCCAGTGATGGATTGACACGAATACTGTTCTCCACTTGTCTTTACTTCTTTACTTTCCTGGGCCCAACTTAATTTGATTTCGCCAGGCGAGCAATTTTTTCTCCTACCTCACATCTCGTCGAGATCTATCATTTTGTGATGCATCGTGATTCTATAATTCATAGCAGCTGAGCGCTGTTCATTTTGGAGATTGGGAGATGATTGTATTTTGCAATGATTTCGCATTTACGGCGGTACTTTCCCGAGAATCCTCCTGGCATTAAGGGATTATCGCGCAAATACAAATGCTTCATGCATTGTAGGATGCCAGGCATAAATCAAGACAGCTTTCCAAATATCAGGCACGGATCTTTAGAAATTTGTCAAATGCAAGACCAATTATGTGGCAATAGCTTAACAGGATAGGCTGCGTGTACCTTAGCATGAGTCAATTTGGAGATAATAAGCTGCTAGTTGTCATAGTATTCTTCCCCACTAGACATTGGAAGTTTTATAAAAAGCCAGTTTTCCTTGGGAATGTCCTTGATGAGCCCAGATATAGTATTTGTTTTATTAAACCATAATCCTGGGGTATATGTGTTATCAATATTCACTATGACAGGCTAGGCGTGGTGGCGCAGGCCTGTCATCTCAGGACTTGGGAGGCTGAGATAGGAGGGTTTCAGGTTCGCGGCCAGCCTCAGCAATTTAGCAAGGCTCCCGGCAACCTAATGAGACCCTGCTTCAAAACAAAACATGAAAAGGGCTGGAGGTGTAGTATGGAGGAAGAATGCCTCTGTGTTCCATCCCCAGTACCACACACACACACACACACACACACACACACACACACACACCTATGATAAGATGAGAAGTGTGCATATGATTGTGTGTGTATGTGTGCGTAAAGGGGAGCAATGTGTCGTTATTTGAGTTGTGTGCTAAATTGGTCACACTTTTGAGGCATATCATTTTTGCTTGAAAGAGTAACTGCCGGGTAAACTGTTCTCCTTCAGCCTGGAGGAGATCTTCTAAAAAGTGACTGAATCGATTGTCCCAAGGATAATGGCTGACAGTAAATATTATCAAGGATGATATTTGACAGTGTCCCCAAACTTAAAGGCTTTTCTAGGGAGATGAGTGGTGATTTTCACAAATGGGACATAATTTTTTTTTATTGGTGCATTGTAATGATCCATCATGGTGAGGTTCAGCGTGAGAGAAATATCCACGCACACAAAATTCCTTTGTGTTTCCCTCCAGGCCCCTCCCTGCTCCTCCTTCCCTTCCCATAAATAATATTTACATCGATACAGATAACTTCACGTATGAATAAAGGATTATCTGAATAGTTTCCAGCATCAGATTAGTGGTGATTTTCACAAATGGGCTATTTTTCCTACCACACAATAAAGCGCGTGAATATTTGGAAGTCCTGAATAACTTACTGAAACTGTATTTTGAAAATTCAGTATGCATCACGGCACGAAATCATTAATTGAATGAGGGATCCATTAAAAATGCAAGATAGCTAGACCCATGGATTTTAATGTAACAGCACAGAAAACCATCATGAATACTGATTTCCTGTTCCAAATTTTAAGTAATCTTGAAAAAACTATTGTTTTTAGAGGGTGGGTACAGTGGCAAAGAAGAATGCCTACTATTATCTGAAAAGATTATTAAAGGACATCCTCGTGTTTCCAACTATGTATCTGTACTGAACTGGATTTTCTTCATAAACTCCAACCAAAGCAACACAACAATAAATTGAATTCAGGCGCTGAATATTAGAAGCCAGCTATGTTCTATGAAGCTAAAGATTAAAGAGGCTGACAAATCCGGGCGTGGTGGACATAACTGTAATCTCAGAACTTGGGAGGCTGAATCAGGAGGATCCCAGGTTCGAGGCCAGCCTTACCAACTTAGCGATGCCTTCCTCAACTAAGTGAGACCCTGTTTCAAAATAAAAATAAAATAGGGCTTAGAGGTGTAGCTTGGAGCTAGAATGCCCCTGGGTTCTACCTCCGGTCACCCCTCCCCCCCAAAAAAAACACACACAAATTAGCTGGGGAATCTGGGCATGGTGGCACACACCTGTCATCCCAGCAACTCAGGAGGCTGAGGTAGGAGGCTCGTAAGGTCGAGACCAGCCTGGACAACTTAGTGAGACACTGTCTCAAAATAAAAAGTAAAAAGGGCTGGGGGTGTAGCTCAGTGATAGAGTGCCCCTGGGTTCAATAACCAGGACTTCAAATAATAATAATAATAATAATAATAATAATAATAAGCCAGGGAGTTTTACAATATAGAATTTTTGTCCTCATCTGATGATTCTAAGTCTTGGTGTGGTTCAGGTCAAATGCTCTTGCCCCTGGTCTAGTCCATGCAGTAACTGTGGTGTTTAGAGGCATAACTCATGTGATAAATTTTCAAGTCCAATTGAAATTACAATTTCAATTGTAATGTCATGCATGTATTCCTATTATCCCAAAGTAAATGCCAATTTCTGTAGTCTACCCTCCTCTTTTTCATATTTACTGATATAAGTAAATATGGGTGTTGTTTTGGGAACCTGCTTGTGACCTTTTTGTTTTCTTTCACAGGGGACTGGGCTGTTATGTTATCTGAGAGAAATCAGTCTTGTATTACGGCACATTTTTTGGTGAGGGCTTGGAATCATGTTGCTTGGATAAAAATGTTTAGAATGTAAAATGCCTTTTCTTTTGTCCCTGTGCAGTTTATTCAGCCAGGCATAAAACACAAATATAATTTACCCCAAAGCTGCCATTCTAATTAAAGAAAACATGGAGTATATTTTGAAAGACTTGGTTTTCTTATAATTGCTGTTATTCATCTTTTTGTGTGAAACTACATAAATTGAGGAATGAACTGGTAGAGACATTTTGTTTCCTAATGTAGAAAAATGACTAAAAGAGTCCTTAATAGTGGTAAAAAGAGAAGTCAGCAAAATGATTCAGGTTTGGTTTGCAGATGAAAGAATTTGTAATGAGCATTTGCAGAAACAAACAAACAAACAAAAATCCTGCAGCAGCAACAACAACAACAAAAATCCACCCAAGGTAAAATTTGGTTAAAAACATTAGCCAGGTATGGTGGTGCACACATGTAATCCCAGTACTGGGGAGGCTGAGACGGGAGGATCATGGGTTCAAGGTCAGCCTCAGCAACTTAGTGAGATTCTCAACAACCTAGTGAGACCCTATTTTCAAATAAAAAAACGTAGAAATGGCTGGGAGTATAGCTCAGAGGGAAAACGCCTCTGGGTTCATTCCCTGATACCACAAAAATAAGTAAACAAACAAACAAACAAGAAAGTAAATAAATAAATAATTGAGAATATTCAAATTATTCTACCATATGACTCTGACAGAGAGATGTATAGAATATGGTTGTTTTCTGTTCTCAGGAATTTCAGATCTAGGACAAGGATTAGAAATTTGAAGAATATCAAATCAATTTCAAATATTCTAGAACCATTTCCCAACATGATTATAGAATAACATTGTGCTCTGGAAATAAGTAGAATTCTCCAATTAAAAAACAAAAAGCGCTTCCTGTCAAGCAGATTTATACAAAGGAAACTGGAAAACAGGCAATACAATTCCACATGATGACCTGCCTTTTGCCTAGTAACCATTGGTGAGTAGGAAGGGCCCGGGAAGTCTTAAACCTTACAGTGACTGTTTTCCCCCTTGGAGGTCCTCTCTGCAGTCACATGAAGCATTTCATCATGGAAGAACATTTCTTTGAGTATCCACGGCATATAGAATCCCTCCCTCCCTCACTCCCTTCCTTCCTTCCTTCCTTCCTTCCTTCCTTCCTTCCTTCCCTCCTTCCCTCCTTCCCTCTCTCTCCCTCCCTCTTTCTCACTCCTTCCCTCCTTCCCTCTCCCTCCCTCCTTTTCTCTCCCTCTTTCTTTTTTTTTTGGTACTGGGAGTTGAACCAGGGGTATTACTCCACCTCCAAGCTACCACCCCCAGCCCTTTTACTTTTTTTTAATTTTGAAACAAGGTCTTGCTAAATTGCTGAGGCTGGCCTCTAGTCTGCAATCCTCCTGTCTTAGCCTCCCAAGTACTGGAATTACAAGTGTGCACCACCACACCTGGCTTTGTGCATCCATTTTCAACCTGGAAGAACTTAATGGAATGTGATTCACTATGATGAGGTTATCTAATCATTTCAGAAAACCTATCTATTCTTCCCAGATGAAACCAATCCATTTCAGGATCAGAGCAAGAGTTCCTGTGAGTTTCCTTCGTCCAAAAGACCATCTTAGTGAAATTCTTGTCAGGGTGTCAGATGGAGGTTGGTGGACTGTTCCCTCAAGGATTTCTCTGTGTCTTGGCATTAAGTTTAGATTTGGGATTCCAGACCAAATCTGAGTAGCACAGATGCCTGGAATTCTTCTTCTGTCCATGGTGTGCTAAATTATATTCATCTATTCATATGTCTCTTGTCATTCTCTGGACAGGAAACATGGCTTTGTGAAAATAATGAATTGTCTTTCCCTAATTAACAGTGGGAAGCATCTCCCCAGCTCTTGGATTTTGTATATATTCTTCTACAATAACAAATGTGTTGAGTGTTTGGAAAATAGAGACTTTGTTAATAAAAACAAAACAACATGACACCCCTCCCCTCGCAAATCTAAAGTAACACAAACTCTCCAAAATGTTCTTTAAAATCACGCCAGTGCCAATTAAAGCAGAGATTTCTTTAATTCAAGGCATTTCTGAAAGCTTAGCAGAAGGATTATAAAAGAATATCATGTGCATGCCAAAGTTTGAAAAGTACCAGTTTGAAATATTCTACACAGTATCAATCCCCAGTACTTCACAAAGAAAAAAAAATCTGGACAATAGAAAATATGTAAGTCATCCAAATTCATTTTATACAGGAATACAACATTAACAATAACAAATACAAGAAAATGCATGGTAAAATGAAAACAGAATAATTTCATTTATGAACATAGATGAAAAATTCTAAATAAAATCCTGGCAGAACTCATGAAGTCTAGCTCCAAAGAATAATATATTATAACCAAGTAAAACTTATTCAATAGGTGAAAAGTGCTCAACATTGGGAATCATATCAGCATACATAATTAATAACAAAACTTGGAAGAGAAAAAGCATGTAACTATATCAGTGGAGTCCATATGTGTTTGATAAATAAAATAGCTTTTACTAATACACAATATAAGTGAAACTGACATAGAAAGGAACTGTTTAAATATGATTAAATTTTACTTACCCACAATAACAATGATCAATCTAATAGTGTGATTTTGGGAAATTTCTAATACAATTAGGTGTAGAAAAGTGATATTCATTTTATCACGACAATTAAATATTTTTGTTTACGTAAAACACAAAAGACAAAACATATTAATATTAAAACATGAGAGAATTATTTCCATTTACAGACTAGAGACTAGTAAAAACCAATAAGATTTAGGCAAATCTTGTCAGTGATTAACATCAATCCAGTTAAATATACTAATGAATAGTTTTTTTCTCCATAGTCATAGTAACCTTTTACAAAATTAAAAATCATCAACATAATAATGGTAAAAATGATTAATTCATAGAAACAATTTAATAAGACTTAGAGTTTATATATAGAAATCTGTAAAATTAAGAAATATGAACAGAAAACATAAGTAGTGAATATATATATATATATATATATATATATGTACATTCTGTCCTTAATTTGAATCTTTAATTTTGTAAATAAAAATATATAAATTGAATGTATTCCAATAAAATCCCAGTGAGTTAGGAGAAGGCAAATAAATTGATTAAATAGATTTTGTAAAAAGAATAGTTTGTATAATAATGCCTGAATGTGTTCATGCATATATGTGCATAATTTGCCATAAATTACAATTTTTCATGAAGTTCTTGTTAATATAGGTGAAGAAAGGAATAAACTTGTTAATCAGAAAAGATTACCAGTGTTTACATGTATACACACACACACACACACACACACACACACGCACACAAACAGAATAAACAAATAGTACATCCTAAATACTTATGTAATCAAGGTAACAGTTTAATTCTGTAGGAACAAATTGATAGGATTGATTTCTTTAATTAATGATTCTATCATTGGTTAACTACACAGAGTAAAAATATAAATCTACATTTCCATCAACCACTATTACAAGCAAATTCCAGATAGGTTTGATGATAATACCACCAGAAGAAAGGTAAAAGATGACATTACTGATCTTGGGGTCATCTTATTACCTGGCTTTTGTTATATAAGTTAACACATTTTTCCTTATTTTTAAGTCACTTTATTTGGTCTCTTGTTGTGAGTGGAAGTCACCTTTACTGTTGCATTTACAAGAAGAAATGTCTGCTCAGTCTCTGTCACCACAGGGACATTAAGACCCGAAGCCTGAAATTTGCAATCAACAATTCACATTTTAAGAAGTTACAAATGCAAGTTATTCACATGCAATTATCCACATGTACCTTTAAGGATTAAAAAGGAGAGGCAACATTTCAATGTCAGCTGCTGCAGAACCACATACACATCCTAAAAAGTCCTTCCCATTTTTCTTGCTCTCTGAAAAGGTCTACGCCATATGATTTGTACCTGAAGCATGAACTGGTACAGAATGGGAAACGGACGCATGATAGATGCTAATAAAATGATTTGTGAGTCAGTGCAAAAGAGAAAAAAGCATCAGGAAGCACAATTTACAACTTTACATAATGCTGAAAAGAGTTTGAATACCCACAGAAAAGGTGGCAGGCGATAGCTTTGCCAGCAGGAGAAGAGAATGTGGATAAAAGGACGGGCGATTAAGAAGAAAAACAAAAGCGGGTTGCTGACAGGTAAATTAATGGTCTTAAAACAGCTATTTACTGAGTGTCCACAAATAGGGTTCAGGGCCATGGGTTGAGATCGGTGTAAGAGGAAGATGGAAGCGTCACCAGCCATATAAACGTGTCTATTGAGAACTAGGGAAGAATTCAAATATTCAATTCTTCAAGGATATTATAATGGTAGAATTTGTTTGAAAGAAGACCTTAGCAGACGTGATTTCCATTTGCAACTGAGCTAGGTAATGAGGGAATTGTGCACTCTTTGCTCCTGTCCATGGAGGACTAAAAGCAGAGAGACCTACCTCAGCACTGGCAACAATTTGAAAGCTGGAAAAATATGAAAGGATGGTCTTCAGACTTTGGACAACAGACCATGCAACTGTGGTTTCTGACACAGGAAAACAGGAGAAACACTCAGATGGCCACTGATTATTCCTAAGGCAGTTTCTACACTCAGCTCAAGAAAAAGGACGCTAAAGAGATCCTGTGTTTGAGGAATTCAGGACTCTTTTCCCTGAAGTGACTTGGTCATCTGCTCCTTTCCCTGGAGTGACTCGGTCATCGACTTTTTGCCCTGGAGTGACTCTGGTATTGACTGTTCTGCCTGGACTGAGCGAGTCACTTTCTGTCACCTTGTCATCACCTGTTCTACTCCTAGTGACTTAATCATTTACTGTTGTTGTCCTGTCATCAATGCCGCATTACATCCATTAATTGGATCATCTCTTGATTTCTTTGTGGTGATTCAGTCATTGACTCATTAACCTCGGACAACTCGGTGATCTACTCCTTTCCCTAGATTGACTCGGTAGTCAACTGTTTCCCCTGGAAGGGTTCGGTCATCGACTCTTTTCCCTGAAGGGACTCCGTAGGCAACTGTTTTCCATGGAGCGATGCCATTATGGATTCTTTTCACTGGAGCAACTAGGAGGCTATCTACTATGATTCCTGGACTGAGGCCATCACTTCCGGTTAGTACTACCATCCATGCATTCTCTGAATTAACTTAGTCATCTGTTTTCCATGTACTGATTCAGTCATCGATTCATTAACCTGGGGCAACTCAGTCATCGACTTCTTTCCCTAGATTGACTCGGTAGTCAACTGTTTTCCCTGATCATCCACTTTTTTTCCTGGATTGACCTGGTTGGCCATCGACTTTTTTCCCTGTTACCCATTGTTTTTCCTGGATTGAAGTTTCACTCTTAGCAACTTTCTCATTCATGGATTTATGACTTCAGAGCATCCTCTTGAGGTCCTGTCGTCAATGCATTCTCTCCATTGATTTGTCTCTCGTTTTTCCTTTGTGATCAGTCATCGACTGTTTAAATTTGAGGCCACTCGGCCATCGATTATTTTCCCTGAATCGACTCGGTAGTCAGCTGTTTTTCCTGGGCAAATTCGGTCAGCGACCCTTTTCCCTGGAGGAGCTCGGCTATCGACTCTTTTCCCTGGACAGATTGGATCATCCATTCTTTTCCCTGGCGGGACTGGTAGGCAGCTGTTTTCCCTGGACTGAAGGAAAAACACGTGGTCTACACCTGTTTCCCTTGCAGTGACTTAGTCATCCACTGTTTTCCAAGCTCAGGGCATCCCGTCTTCACTCTCATGAATGCATTTTCTGCATTGATTTAATAATTTTTCTCTGGATTCAGTCATCGACTCTTATCTGGGTGACTCAGTAGTCAACTGTTTTCCCTAGACAAGTTCTGCCGTCACTCTTTGCCCTGGGGTTGGCTCGGCCATCGACTCTGTTGTCTGGATTGACTCGGCAGTCAACTCTTTTCCCTGGATTGATTCTGTCATCAGCTCTAGGCTCTACAGTGACTCAGCTCGGTCATCGATTCTTTTCCCTGGAATGACTCAGAGGATATGGACTGCACTCTCTGGACTGAGGGAGTCATTTCCAGTCACTTCCTCATCCCCTGTTTTCCAGGAAGTGACTTAGTCATGCGCGGTTTTCCATGCTATGGGCGTCCTCTGTCATCCCGCCATCAAAGCTTTCTCTAGATTGACTTGAGCATCTGTTGCTTTTTGGGGCTGACTGTGTCATTGCGTTCCCTGGAATGACTCAGTCATCACCATTTTTCCCTGGTGTGACTTGGTCATTGCATTTGTTTTCATGGACTGAGGGAATCCATTAGTTACTCCCCATTCTGGTACTTTGTAATAAACTGTATTCCCTGGAGTGAAGGCATCTCCCCAGCATTTCTCATCAATGACTCATCATCAACTGCTTTCCCTGGGGCTCGGTCTTCAGCTGTATTCCCTGGACTGTCTCGGTCATCAACTATATTTTCTGGACATCAACTCTTTCAGGCATCGACTCTTTCCCCTGGACTGACTCAGTCGTCAACTATGTTCCCTGGAATGTCTGGGTTATCAGCTGTTGGACTGACTCGGTTATTGACTATAATTCCTGGACTTTCTGGGTCGTCGATTGCTTTTCCTGGACTGAGTCTGGGCATTCTTCACCCCCCTGTTCATAGCTCTTAGAAGTTGGATTGCTGGGAATTAAAAAATATATATTTTTATGTTTATATGTACATGTACAAAAATATATGTAGGTGCACGAATATGCATTCAAATACCTAGATCTTCCAGAAGAGTTAATAAAATTTTTTCCAATGTATTAAGAACATTTAACACTTTTATCTGTTAACTTGCCTGATCTATTACTGCTTTTTTTGGCACATCACATTTCTTTTTGAATTATATAGTCAAATTTATAAATTGGATTGTATTTGGATTTGGAATGAGAGAAACTCAACTTACAGATGAATTAAATCCTTCTTTCCTCTAGAACTTATGTGGTGGTATGTATGTAGATATGAACCTAGATCTGTGTATACATATGTGTGCTTAGATACTCAAACCAGGTGGAGTTTATTCTAGTGTATGGATCTATATTTGTCATGGTACAAATGGCTACCAGTTGTCCCAAAAACGTTTATTTAAAAACTCTATCTTTATCCAGTGTTTTGAGGCTTTAGCATATAGTAAATTTCCTTATATATCTCTACTTATTTCTAGGCGTTCCCTTTATTCCTCTAGTCTTGTTTCTGCTCCTGTACCTATAACAAATTATTTTTTATTATAGACGCTATGCAATATGTTTAAAATCTGCAAAGGCTCGAATTTACCAGGATGACTGTGTTTATTCTGGAATTCTGGTTATTCTACATGAACCCTAGTGTCAAGAGAGTTTATGATTTCTTCAAATTGTGATGTTACTATTTTGTAGATGGACATTTTATATTTTCAAGACATCCTATTCAAGGGTGTGTTTCCATTTGTTCAATCTATTTTTCTTTCTTCCAAGTGATTTTGCACATTTCTTTTTAAGCTGTTTGCTAAGTGTTTCCCCTTTGTTCCTATTGTACATAGAATTTTCTCTAACACTAAATAGTCCAGATTTTTATTTTTGTGACACACTAATGGGTTCTGTATGTTATTCCCATAGCTAATTTACTAAATTGTTTTATTTTTTGAATTAATTATAACTTTGATTCTCTGAGGCTTTCTAGATAATCATCAGCAAAAATAATAGGAATTAATTTTCCTCCTAGTCCTTATGGCTCTAATTAGTTTATTTTGTTTCCTCACATTATCAGACACCTTCAGCAGAAAGTTGAATAGCGATGGAGATATTCTGCATCCTTGCTTACATTTTGTCAGGATGAATTCCACTTGGTCATAGCAATTTTTGCAATGTGGTGTTGGGTTCGGTTTGATAATATCTTATTTAGTATTTCAGCATCAATATTCATAGCTGCTATCAGTCTGAGATATTATTCTTTCATTGTTTCTTTCATTATTCACACTGGCATACACTTTAGTTTTCATTTAGAGTCTTTCATTGTGAATTTATTTAAAAACAATATAGTTTTCAGTTGTGTTAAATTAAAATAAAGCTCTTACCTTGCTCTTACGAATGTATCCAATTGCACCTTCTTCTCATGACTTAAAAAATCACCATCCATTTTAAAGTATGCGATCAAACTTTAACAATTGGAGCCGGGCGTGGTGGCGCACGCTTGTAATCCCAGTACTTGGGAGGCTGAGACCGGAGGATCCGGATTCACGGCCAGCCTCAGCTATTTAGTGAGGCCCTCTGCAACTTAGTGAGACCCTGTTTCAAAATAAAGTATAAAAAATAGGGCTGGGGGTGTAGCTCAGAGGTAGAATGCCCCATGCCCCTGGGTTCAATCCCCAGTACCGCAAAAAAAAAAAAACTTTAACAATTGGAGATTTTACATTATTATCCTTTCCTCCTCAATTTCAAATTTGCACTTTTTCCTACCAGACAATTTTAATAGACATTTTGAAAAAAATTTTTTTTGTGGTACCGGGGATGGAACCCAGGGGTGTTCTATCTCCGAGCTACACCCCCGGCCCTATTTTTTATACTTTATTTTGAAACCGGGTGTCACGAAGTTGCAGAGGGCCTCACTAAGTAGCTGAGGCTGGCCGCGAACCCAGATCCTCCAGTCTCCGCCTCCCAAGTACTGGGATTACAAGTGTGCGCTACCACGCCCGGCTTGAAAATATTTTGATTATATTAATATCCTTCTCAAAACTACAGTAATATATGCATACCCATGTTCATAGCAGCACAATTCACAGTGGCCAAATCATGGAACCAACCTAGGTGTCCATCAACAGATGAATGGATTACAAAATTGTGGGAAATACACACAATGGAATTCTACTCAGCAATAAAGAAGAACAAAATAACATCATTTGCAAGAAAGTGGAAGGATCTGGAGAACAT
>PVJS01039004.1:0-19115 GCA_004027185.1 Glis glis
AAAGAGGAATTATACTTTTTTTTTTTTTTTGGTGGCACTGGGGATTGAACCCGAGGCATTCTACCTCCAAGCTGCACTTCCAGCTCTATTTTCTTTTTATTTGGAAACAGGGTCTCACTAGGTTGATGAGAGTCTCATTACTTGCTGAGACTGTCCTCGAATCTGCGATCCTCCTGTCTCAGCCTCCGAAGTACTGGGATTATAGGCATGTGCCACTACCCTTGGCTGGAATTACACTTTTTAAAAATATGTTAACATATAACTGGAGATAATGTAAATTTTATTTATATGTATATGCCATAAATGTATTTAATTCTCTAAATATAAAAAGGCTTTTAACACTTTGGTTTTATCTTTGATTCTTTATTGATATCTCTTTCCAGGCTACTAATAAAATTGCCAGAACTAAACTATCAGGTAAAAGTTAAAGCATCAATTGACAAGTAAGTTTTCTAATTTCATTTCAAAATGTGACAATATAACATTTTTAATGAATTGCCCTTAGTTTATGCAATAATTTTGAACTTTTAAATTTACTTCTCTAATTTTACATATCAATGTACTTCCAATATTTGACTTTGAAGTTCCAACATCTAACAGAACCCAATGAAGATTTAACTTAAAAATTTTACTATAAGGACTTAAAATGAAATTCTATATACTATCCTTTCAAGTAATTATAAAGTTCTTACTAGACATATTAAACAGCTCATTTTAAACACTCTTCTTGGTTTTTCAGGAATGTTTCAACTCTAAGGTAAGCTATTTACTTTGTGGAATGTTTTTTGCTATTCTCGTAAATATATTTCATGTGAGACCATGTAAATAGCTAAGATTTCCTCTCTAGCAATCGAAGATTTGTCCTTTGTGGAACTCATGTCAAAGCCATGTCCATTGAAGAATCTTCCAATGGCAGTCTCTCGGTAGAATTTAGACATTTGGTAAGTTTGGCTGTAAAATTACACAGGCTTTTTTGTCTTCCCATATTAGACACATTTTTACTGAGTCCTTATAATTTAGTGTATTTTGTTAAGTGTTTCTTAGGTGAGATGAAGGACCCATATTGAGAAATAAAACATGTTATGTGGAAGACTTAGAACAGTAGAAAGAATACTGAACACTGAACTCAGTCTGAGTTCTTAAGGATGGTGACAGAGTATGTAAATATGCAGAGTAGTTGCTCAATAGATTTTGATGATGTCAGAGATAGTGGATAAATGGATAGGCATTTCTGGTTTTATTTTTCAAAATTTCTCCAAGGAAGCCGGGCGTGGTGGCTCACGCTTGTAATCCCAGTACTTGGGAGGCTGAGACAGGAGGATCGCATGTTCCCGGCCAGCCTCAGCTACTTAGTGAGGTCCACTGCAACTTAGTGAGACCCTGTTTCAAAATAAAGAATAAAAAATAAGGCTGGGGGTGTAGCTTGGAGGTTGAATGCCCCTGGGTTCAACCCTCAGTTCCGCAAAAAAAAAAAAAAATTCTCCAAGGAACAATATCCAATAACAACATAGGTGTCTGAAAGTGCTTGCTTTCATTTTTTTTAATGTTTTTATTGGTGCATTGTAGTCTCACATCACAAAAGTGCTTTCATTTTGAGAATAGATTGGGCAGATAGGCTGTTCCTGGGTAGGGCAGTTACACCTTATGCCTTGGTATGTCTAGAAAGCTCCGACCCAACCTCATCCTGTTTCTTCTTGTTTTTACCACTTCCTCTTGACCTAGAGTTCTCTTCCTGTCTTCTTTCTAATTTTTTACATCATTTTTAGATTCCCAAAGGCCCCCCACACACACACTTTTTTTTCTTTTGCCAGAAACATGTTACTGCACTGGCTTATTAGCATGTAGTAAGTACTTCACCTGGATGTTGGAGCAACATTAAGTCAGCTTCGAAAGGTCTACTTTCTGAAAGATAAAAGTTTAGGTTAACAGAAAGATATCTGCATACACAAATTTATATATAGATAGATAGATTTTTTTTTTGCTTTGCTTGTCTATGTGTTTGTTTTTGGTTTGGTTTTCAGTATTCCTTTCAGTTGAATCTAAGTAGCTAGGTCAGGTTTTAGTGCATTTGGAAGACATTTTGCATTATCATTCTAGACATCAAAACTATGTCCAAGAAAATGATGACGAGAGGTGTGGCTGACTTGATATGTAGCTGATAATGCTAATCACTGTTGTTTTCTTTTACAAAGCAACCAAAGGAAATGAAGTCCAGTGCGGGAAGTAAAGGAAATGAGGTAGGAAATATTTCCTCCTAGAGAATGTTTCTAGGAAATAATCCTATAATATCTTATTTGTACAAAGCTTTTAAACTGCTTGATTTTATATCAAATCAAATCCATGTTTCTCTAATTACTAGCATAAAGCTTGATAATTACAGACAATATGGGAAGTTTTTTATAAAGGAGAAAATAAAAATAGCACATAACACCCTCCAAAGAAGTTTTTTATAAAGGAGAAAATAAAAATAGCACATAACACCCTCCAAAGAAAACAACTACTAACATTTTGGCGCACATCATTGTGGCCTTTCAACTATGTATATACTGCTTTAAAAATATATCACACACATGGTTTCATAACCCTTTGTTTGACTTAGCAGCATATGGTGAACAGTCTTCCTTAACTTTGTGTGAGGGAGGGGAGGGATTGGGGATTGAACCCAGAGGCATTCTACCTCTGAGCTACACCTCCCACCCTTTTTGTTTGTTTTTGAAACAGGGTCTCACTAGGTTGCTGAAAGTCTCACTAAGTTGCTGAGGCTATCCTCGAACCTGCAATCTTCCTGTCTCAGCCTCCCAAGTACTGGGATTACAGGCATGTGCCACCTTCCATAACTTTTTTTTGTGTGTGTGTGTGGTACCGGGGATGGAACCCAGGGGTATTCTACCTCTGAGCTCCACCCCCAGCTTGACTTTTTATTCCTTATTTTGAAACGGGGTCTCACTAAGTTGCATAGGACCTCACTAAGTACCTGAGGCTGGCTGCAAACCTGCGATCCTCCTGTCTCAGCCTCCCAAGTACTGGGATTACAAGCGTGTGTCACCATGCCCGGCTCATTTCCATAACTTTTTTTTTTTTTTTGCGGTACCGGGGATTGAGCCCAGGGGCGTTCTACCTCCGCGCTACACCCCTGGCCCTATTTTTTTTATACTTTATTTTGAAACCGGGTCTCATGAAGTTGCGGAGGGCCTCGCTAAGTAGAGAGAGAGAGAGAGAGAGAGAGAGAGAGAGACAGGGAGAGAGAGAGACAGAGAGACAGAGAGACAGAGAGAGCTGAAGCTGGCCCAGAACCCAGATCCTCCGGTCTCCGCCTCCCAAAGTACTGGGATTACAAGCGTGCGCCACCACACCCGGCTTCCATAACTTTTAATAGTCTTGGAGAATATGATTTAAATTGGCCGCATTATATTGTATTTTATAGGTGTGCCATAATTTCAGCCAGTCTTCCATTATGGTAAAACATCTAAAAGTCACTCATTTTCCTACAGCTGTGAGATCAAGCTCAAAAATCACGACATACTATGTGAAAAAAATCGCAGGTGAAAAATGATCCTATTGCTTTGTACTATGAATTACCTTGCTTTCCAAGGTTCGTATTTCACCAGATGAGTTGAATAAAACTGATTGTAGTCTGAGGACTCACATCCGAGGCAGGAGTGAGAGTGGTCAAATCCCGGATTAGACGTGACCTTGGAGACCATCTACTGAGTTGGCCTAGAAACGAGGACACTGTGTCTATGACCTCTATATTTAGAAGTAGGAGCCCTGGGCTTGAGTCCGGGCTCTGACAGAGACTGAACATATGATCTTTCGTAAATGATTTGATGGAGAAATATTTTTTTTTCCTCTAAGAGATGAGGAGAGCAACACCCAATGCTCCCTGTCAGAGATACTGTGTGTGTAATGTCACCTACATACAGCAGTGAGACTTATTTCTGGTGCAGTTTGTACAGACCCAATCTCCTGATTTTTTATAGTCACAGCTCCTATGAGAAAGGCCTTTGAATTACTTGAAAGAAAAGCACTTTATAAATCTGGGGTCCAATGACATCCACTCTGCCACACCCCCACAAAACCACAAAGATCCATCACAAGAGGTTTTGTGAACCACCATTTTCCCCCTAAGAATTCTTTATTCCCTTAATTGTGTCTTAAAAAATCATTCAGCAAATATTACAGCCCCACCAAAGATGAGCTAAATTCCTCCCAGGGAAGAATTGATGCTTAAGGCAGAGCCCAAGCATCAATTCCAAAGATACCATGGAGCAGAGCTTTTAAGTTCAAGGGCACTCTACTGAAATGAATAATTAGGAGACATTCTTACCACCAAATAATAGCCCATAAAGGTTTTCTAAATTTCCTAGTTAAACATTAGCACAGTATACATAAAAGCCCATTTCACACACCTCACTGGAATTTTTTTTTTTTTTTTTTGCGGTACTGGGGATTGAACCCAGGGGCTTTCTACCTCCAAGCCACATCCCCGGCCCTATTTTTTTATACTTTATTTTGAAACCGGGTCTCACAAAGTTGCGGAGGGCCTCACTAAGTAGCTGAGGTTGGCCGCGAACCCGGATCCTCCAGTCTCAGCCTCTCAAGTACTGGGATTACAAGCATGTGCCACCATGCCCGGCACCTCACTGGAATTTTGACCAAAACTGTAACATTTCATTCCGCTTGACATCCCTGAATACTATTATTATTTGAGTCTGAACAGATTAAGCACAATTATTCTGAATTTTCCTTAAGCAAAATAAATCTGATGGTAATCTATTGAACTAGCTCAACTCTTACAGTACATTGTCGTCCTCATGAGTATAAAATCAAAATCTTTACTTGGATTTTCCTGGAGATAGAAATTTAAGTAAATCGTCTTCTACTATAGAAAAACCAGCCACTGTCTCAGGAATACTGTCTCCTTATAGTGCTTTGAATTTATTTCTGCTTATTTTCCGATTAACAAAATTGTGCAGTCATAGAATGATTTTCTTTTTTCTTTTTAATTTTTTTTCATTAAAGCAGGTTCATTGCATTTTAAAGCTATTCTTTGAGCTCCCCCTGTTGATAGAATTTAATATCTCTCCGAGGTACATTGAAAACAAGCCACAGGCTTGAGCAGTTTTTATGTGCCACAGCAACAGTTGACTCACAAAACGTGTGCAGGGAGATGATTTAGCTGTGAGGGGCTGGGCTGGTCGGTAGGGATGGCCAAAGGAAAGTCAGGAAAGAGTGTGGAAGGGCTGGGATAAAGCGGAGTCCATAAAGCCATGGGATTGCAGTAACAGATTTCAGGAAAACAAGAAGCTAGGATTCATAACCTCATTTTCAAGTTTCAAAAAGGTGCTATTACTTATCTGTGAGCATCACAGCAGGAGCACACAGCCAGCTAAGAATTTCTTTAACAAATCCTCCATGGATTTTCTGTGAACTGGGAACTCACAGCTTCCTTGATGCTGACTCAGGAGCTCTTGCAGCAACGCCATGAAGTCGGTACCATCAGTCTCCTGCCTATTTCAATCAGGAAACCGAGGCACAGAGTGGTCACATAGCTTAAGATTACACGGATAGTTAGCGGCAGGGCTAAGATTCAAGCCATGGCAGGCTGGACCCCTTATCCCTCTGCTATGCTGCATACTGCACGGGATCACAAAACCTTCTCTGGGAGGGCTGAGCTTGCTGGCTCCTCTTTGGCCCCTCCCACCCCATCTCACCACATCTGTCTCACCACCTGTCCACACTTCACCCACTGGCTCAGAAATCAGGGCTGTCTCACAGTAGAATCCTTAGAGAAATTTAAAATAATGCTTGCTTAGGAAATGTTAGTGGCTTCCTATCCACTGGGTATCTTTTGCGTTTCTGTGGTGCCTCAGTGGGGTAGTGAATAGCACCCTAGTTGAGTTCTGCCTCCTACCAGAAGTCTGACCTTGTGCAAGCCACTTACCCCCTCCTCTCCCCACTTCCTTATCTACACAACAGGACTAAGGTTACCCTATACTTCTTACGGTTGCAGAGAGAACCAAGTGTGAGTCAATGCGATGAGTGGGGCAGATGTCTGCTGTGGCTCTTGCAGATCTTCCCCTGCTGCTCTAGATACTATACTGATGGGGAAACCGGCCTCTACCAGATGATACCTGACTTAAGAACACTGCTGATCTTCATCATTCTCCACCCACCTGACACATACTTGGCTGGAGACATGGTCCCTTTCAAGGGGCTCTAGGTACTTCCTCTTCTGTCTCCAGGTCCCTGAAACCTCGGGCCACCATTTCTGTATGCCCCTCTTATGAAATTTCATGTCCAAATTTCTACCATTCCAAGACCCTTGCCCCCTCCCCACATACACACAGCTTTGAATTCTGCTTTTGTGGTTGTAAGAGCTAATGTTGGAGAGTTAAATGATTAAGAACATACCAAGATGTCAGGAAGGATACTGTCCCTAAAATCACCAATCTGAGTCTCTTTAAAATTACAGCACCCTGTGACTGTTTGAGATTATCCCAAAGAGGTGACCTGCCAGGGTGTCCAGGGGCTCTTGGCCTCAGGATTAGGTAAAGGGAGGAAGTTGCACAAAATACATTCTATTCCCAGAAGATCCAGAAAGACCACAGAAGTGCCTCTGGGTTGGGGGGTTGTGAAACATGGAGCGCTGAGTCCTTCACCCTGCTTCTATCAGGACAGAGCTATTTTATGTATTTTTTTAGATGGGGACCTGGGTGGGAAATTTACTTTAAGGATATGTTCTACGATTAAAAGAAATTTGAAACCCATTGGAGTAGACAATCTCTGAAGCTCCTTTGACTAAGGTCCTACAGTCAACACACGGTAGGGGCCTTAGATTTTGTTTTAATCGATTTAATTTTAAGAATCTGCTTTAGAATTTCTCGGCACTCCTTGAGGAATCTGTGGACACACTGTCACAGGATCCAGGTTGGCAAATCGCTGCCTTTTTCTCCACCTTTGTTCTTTCTTGGAAAAAGTCACAGTGAAGGAATGATTCTGTCACCTAAAAAGTGGCCAGATTTTGAAGCCATCCTTGTATCCCTGTAAAATAAATATTCCCAGGAAACACCCTTTCCCCAGGGGATCCTTATCACATAGGGAGCCACCAGAGAGTAGTCACTGAAATGTGAAAAGTATTTGAATAGGGAAGCTGGAATCCCAGGCTTGAGTTTGCTCTTTGTCCCTGGGCTTTAACTGATAAGTGACAGTTTTAGCCACAGACTGAGTTGTTAGGTGATTTTGTTTATGTGGTGGAAAGTCATGAAGCACAAAGAAGCTATTAGTAAGGCCTGGGTGACTTGAGTTTCACTTAACAAAATAGCCAAACAGATATTCTTTCAAGGTTCAGTGTTCTCAAACACAGACACACCACTCACACCCCAACAAGCTGAGCATTTCACAGCAAGCTGAGTCCCTTCTGAACTAATTGAAGGCGCTACAACGCTTTCCTCTGGGAGAAATTGGTACAAGAATATCACAAAACAGCTTTTTTGGAGTGCAACATTGTCCATACAGTACCCTTATTTTACAGGCTGGGCATGGTTGTCATTTTACATTCATTTCTTATGCTTCTATGATTATCTCTCACTTGATTGTACCATGTTTCCCCTGTTCTCACTGTTTCTCAGCAACTAATTCAATGTCTAGCACAAAATAGGTGCTCAATGAATATTTGTTAAATGGATTATTTTGATTGTTTTCCATACCACATAGTTTTCCATGCCCAACATTACATAGTTGATGGCTCATTAAGAAATGAGCAAGACATTTTTCTTAATGGAGGCTTTCTAAACAGAAAAGAATATGGGGACATCTAGACATGTCTTTCATTAGACTGTGCATTTTTCTGAGATGTAGCCTGCTCAAGTTGTTCGGCTGATTTTCAATGTTCTTAGTAGATTATTCAATGGGTATTTTTCTGCAGAAGTACTATATGGTCAATCTAGTTATAATATTCAGAACCATATAACATAAATATGGAGATTTTAAACCTGTAATCATCTCAGATGATTAGGATGACTTTTTTTTTTCTTTTCGGTACCGGGAATTGAACCCAGGGGCATTCTACCTCCGAGCTACATCCCCGGCCCTATTTTTTTATCCTTTATTTTTAAACCGGGTCTCATGAAGTTGTGGAGGGCCTCACTAAGTAGCTGAGGCTGGCCACGAACCCAGATCCTCCGGTCTCTGCCTCCCAAGTACTGGGATTACAAGCGTGTACCACCACGCCTGGCTAGGATGACTTTTAATACAGACATTGATGTGCATCTTATTTCTTGCCATTTCCCCAATATGTAAGGGATGGGCCCTGCGAATGTGAAATTGAACAACATCTTTGGCTTGAGCTGCACTAATGAAATAATGAAAACTATGATTGCTGACCATGCAAGCTTTGAACACTGACGATGCTTTCTTTTGTCAGAGCATCTCTATTCCTGTTGTATCATACGCCAGCTTCCTGGCTGGATTTTGTTCAAAATGTGCATCAAATTTGCATCAGGGCTTTCAAGTAAACATTAGCAATTAGTTTAAACCCCTGACACAACCTCTCATATTAGTTCAGTTAAGTAATATCTAAAGCATGAGGTCCTTCCCCCAAGTGAATGGACAGCTCTCAGTGCTATTTCTGTCTGCGGGATCCTGGGGTCTCACACTCTTCAATTGTCCATAATGAATGATCATATGTATATTTACTCATACAAATTAAGCTACAGAGACTGGAATGGGGGAGAGATAGGACCTGTAATTCGGTTTTTTCTACTCTCAGTACAGAATACCTTATCTCTAATCATGATGTGTGATGTGTGCGGGGACTGCTTACTGATAACCAGTTCTCCAGAAGACATCAAGTAGGGGGTCCTACATGTTGTTTTTGTTGTTGTTGTTGTTGTTGTTGTTGTTTTGGTTTTGGTACTAGGGATCGAACCCAAGGGTATTCTACCTGAGTCACACTCCCAGCCCTTTTTAAAAATTGTTTAAATTTTGAAACAAGGTCACTGATCTCTAAGTTACTGAGCTCTGGCCTGGAGCCTACAATATTCCTGTCTCAGCCTCTCAAGCATGCACCACCATGCCCCACTGTATCCTATGATCTAACTCAACTCTGACACTGTCTACCTGGAAATTGTGTCAGATTCCACACTTTAAGGGCTCTGTCCCACAAGACTGCCCCCAAACTCAGATGCCAATCCCAAGTCCCAGGTTGTGACAGTACCAACAGGTGATAAATCAGGGATTCTCTAGACTCTCTCCTCGGTTACAATTAATTTGCTAGAGCAGCTCACAGAACTCAGGGGAACACTTCACTTATTATATTTGCCAGTTCATTATAAAGGATATCACAAAGGACACAGGTCAGCCATCAGGTAGAAGAGATGCATGGGGCAAGTGTATGGGGAGGCACAGAGAGCCCTCACCCTCTCCAGGCACGCCAGCCTCCAGCATCGCCTCCTCCACAAGCCAGAAGCCCCTCAAATCTTATTCTCTGGGGCTCTTCTGGAGGCATCATTAAGTGGGCACCATCGACTGCATCTTGCCATTGGTAATCAGCTCAGCCTTCAGCTCCTTTACCTCCTCTGAACTGGAGGGGTGGGGCTGAAAGTTCCAGATCTCTAGTTATGTGGTTGGTTCCCCTCACATCCGGCTCCTGTTCTGGGGATATCCAGGAACCCCCAAGAGTCACTCCATCAGAACAGAAGATACTGCTATCAATTGGGAAATCCCACAGAATTTAGGAGCTCTGCGCCAGACATTCCTAACACTCAGGAAATTATAAAGTCGGTGTTAGGAACCAGAGTCAAAGACGAAATAATAGAACAAAAGTTTCTTCTAGCAGGATGTGGTAGCACACGCCTGTATAATCCCATTACTTGGGAGGCTGAGACAGGAGGATTGCAGGTTTGAAGTCAGCTTCAGCAACTTAGTGAGACCCTCAGCAACTTAGTGAAACTGTTTCAAAATAAATAAATAAAGGCTGGAGGTAGAATGCCCCTGGGTTTAATCCCCAGCACAAAAAAAAAAAAAAGAAAAAAGTTTCTTCTAGCACCCCTATCTACAAAGGTGTTAGAAATTCTGTCCCAGGAACTATAGATAGAGACTAAATACATATTTATTATATCACCGTATCATAGGACCTCACACTGAAAAAAGGCTCCCTTTGGTTAACTTCCAGCTGCAACTTTTCCTACAAAAAAAAAGATATTTGTGTTGTCACGATAAGATATCCACCTAGAGTTAAGGACCCCAGAATTCCCAGGCCCCCCAAAACCTCAAGCCCTTGAGGGACTGTGTGGGATTCTCTCCAGCTCTACTCCACCAACCACAGATGGCACCATCAACACAAACATTTCTAAGACAAGGAGAGGCCCGGGAGTCACACTTGTCATGTGAGGCTCTTCACAGAGGTGGAAGAGAAGAAGGACAGTGGTCCAGGGCGGCTGTGCCCTCCCTACCCATGCCGCCATGTTCCAGCGGGACTTTGAAGAGCTAAACCTAGACAGTTAGGTTATGTGAAGGCTATGTGTCAAGGCGAGAGGCGAGATCATATTTCAATGGTTTGTTAACTTGATTTATAATGGCTAAATATTTAAACATATGCTATCGGGTCTCCATCTGCGTACTTGCCTGAGGTCTCTTAAATGTTCTGCTCATTCTCGGGTCATCCTGTCCACTGCTGCAATGGGTGAGGGTGTGAAAAGCACCCATTAGTGAACATTGAATGGAAGCTCTGGGGTCTTCAGCTGTGCTTTGCATAGTGTAAGCACCCCTGCTCAGAGGGCAGTAAGATTTTTCTATTGTTTAAAATGTAGAACTTGTTTTTGTTGTTTGATTTGGTGCCTAAACACCACAGGCCAGCTACTTCATCTCATGCTCAACCCAAAAAACAATTTGTTTCAACACTGTGGGAAAGGAAGAGGGGAACTGGAACTGGCTATTTGGTATGTTGATATATTAGGATTACTTTTAGAGGTGATCAAAGGGATTTTCAAGCAGAATTCTCATTATACATGAGTTTCTTCCTAACCCAGCAAACAATGAAAAAGTGATTGCGATTCCCATAAGGAGTGTAAAAAATTACCCCTTGGTTTTGTCTTTGATATTTCCTCCATTGTATTTTCTCTGGCCTCCTTGTAGAACTTCTGTTAGTTTGTTGTTGGAGTTCATGTATCAATTCTCTATTTTCTTTTCTATTCTATTTTTCATTTTCTGGTATTTTTGTCTTACTTTCTTTTTCTCGATTTCCAATTCTTCTATTGTCCTTGTCTGTTTCTCTTCGGTTTTAAATTATTCATTATTATTTTCTGACTGCACCTTTTAATAACTTCCTGTTCTCATTTCAGTGATATAGTTTGTGTTACATTGTTTTTTAAAAAACGATTTAAGAAACTTGTAATAGAAATTTTCAATATATACAAAGTAAGAAATAAAATTAACCCCCATTTATGCATCACCTGACTTCAGCAATAATTAACATTTTGCCTATCTTGTTTCATCTATTTTCCTCCTATACACACTCATTTTTTTGCAGTCTAAATTCTATGTAATACAGCTTCTTATTCACTGATACATTAGTAAGTATATATAGAATATAAGTGCTTAAACCTAAATACACTTGTCACTAAAACAAAAGCAATGATTTCTTTAGATTATTCCTTAGTAAGACCCCATTACTTGTTCTGATTTCTCCATTGTCCCAAAAAGGCTTTTTAACAGTTGGTTCATGCAAACTAGTATCCAAAGAATATCCACCCATCACAATTGGTTGATTTTGCATTCATTTGTTAGTATACATTTTTACTATAGTTTAAAAACTCTTCTTTTGCTTTTGGCATTATCTTTTCTTCTGAGTTCTTCTTTATTTTTGCATCTATATTTCATGTGAGAGACTTTGTCTAATGTCTGATGATGATTAGCTTGGTGCTTAAAATTAAGGGCCTAAAAAACTGGAAGTTCTATGTGCTTGTTGGGAATGATAGCCATAAGGATTACTATTAAAATCTGGCTGTTTCATGGGGGTGGGGAAGGTGACCCCAAAGGGCAGTATTGGTAAGTTCTCCTTTGGTCTGGTCCACTTGCCAGGTATCTTTCCTGGAGAGTTTAAGGCTGGCTGTGAGCAGTCCAGACGTCAAACAGAAAAGGGGCAAGCACTTCACCATAGACTTCCACAAAATTGTCCTCTCTTTAGCATGGGACCTCACCCCTGCCCACGCTTGACCTTGTCCCCTGAAAGCAGAGCCTCTCTAATTCCTCTGGGTCTTCTGCTCCGTAGAGTAGCCCTCCTACCCCCTGCCCAGGCCAGGGAGGGATGGAGACCTCATGCATGCTGGTCTCTTACCCTGCCTCCTGTTCAGCCCTCTTCTATGCTACAGCCTCAGAGCAGCCTGTGCTTCCAGCTCCTGGGCTCTTATTTCCATCCTCACTGCACACTCCCCTAACTCTCCCCCAGAGATCTAGATTACAATTTTGCTTTATTGGAAAGTGAATAGAACTCCAACTGTTATATTATTAGAGTTTCTGGAGCGAACAGAGGAAAATGCACATGTCTTACCTACCATGTTTAACCAAAAGGAAATCTTGCTTTCTTTAAAAAAAAATTATTACAACACTAGGAGTCATTTCTGTATACCTACATGTGGTTTATTTTTATTAATATTCGATAAATCAAAAAACTAATCTTCAGGAAATAAATAACTTGTCTGCATTTCAACTGATGAAAATATGTTGGAATTTGAAAAACAGAAATTATCTTGTTTTGGAGACCTAAAATCATTCTGTTTGTGGGAATGAAGATTTCTCAAACTCTGTATATAACTTTTGAAACAATAAGAGAGGATGTTCAGTAATAGGGAATGTAGCCAGGCATGGTGGTGCACTGCTGTAATCCCAGTACTTGGGAGGCCAAGACAGGAGGATTGCAGGTTCAAGGACAACCTCAGGAAGTAGCAAGACTCTCAGCAAACTAGTGAGACCCTGTTTCAAACCAGAAAAATAAAAAGGGCTGGGGGTGCAACTCAGAGGTAGAATGCCCCTGAGCTTTAATCCCCAGTACTACAAAATAAATAAATGAGTAAGGCCGGGCGTGGTGGCGCACGCTTGTAATCCCAGTACTTTGGGAGGCAGAGACCGGAGGATCCCGGTTCGCGGCCAGCCTCAGCTCTCTCGCTCTCTCTCCCTGTCTCTCTCTCTCTCTCTCTCTCTCTCTCTCTCCTTAGTGAGGCCTCGTCAACTTCATGAGACCCGGTTTCAAAATAAAGTATATAAAAAAAATAGGGCCAGGGGCGTAGCGCGGAGGTAGAACGCCCCTGCGTTCAATCCCCGGTACCGCAAAAAATAAATAAATAAATAAATGAGTAAATAAGTAAATAATGGGGAATGTTTGGGGACATTTACTTTCAGGTTTATTAACTTTTACAGATGCAGGTCTAATATTAGATAGCAAGTATGCATTTGTGAGATAATAATTGATGTGTTTATCCCATAGGGCTGTCACATGGTGACGGAAGAGCTTCATTCCATAACCTTTGAGACGCAGATCTGCCTCTATGGCCTCACCATCGATTTGGAGGTATGGGTTTCAAGGAACATCTACTATTTACTAGTAACATTTGCAGGAATTGTTCAGCATTTGTAGATGAAAGCTCAGTCTTTTCTAGGTTTTAGTACATTACCTATTATTTGTGTTTTACTTTAGAAAAGAAATATGTCATATGTTCACTAAATAGTTAACATGCTATTCTGGTTAAATACAAATGATAAAATTTCATGAGTATTATATTCCATATATATTCAACATATTTATATTCAATGTGTGTTGAATCATTTGTTGCCCACATTGCATTTTTACTTGCTTGTTTTCTGAGTCATGAATATTCAGCGGAAAGCCTAGAAAGGAATAAGTAACCTTGAACCATGTTATGTCGTGATATATTTTCAAAGACTTAACTTTTATATAAAAATCTCTTAGAAGGAAAATTTCTCTAATGTCATAAACAAAGGAAAGTGACCCTTGAAATCGAAGACAGAATTAAGAAGCTATTGGGGTTAAATTGAACATGGCTGACTCTGAACTCCGTGAAGGCAGGACGGGGCACCTTGCTGGTGCCCCTCGGTCAGTGCACAATACCTAGCATATAGTAAATCCTCTGTATTCGTTGAATAAGTAAATGAATAAGTGTGTGAGTGAACAGTGTGATTCCATCCTGAATATGGTGTTTGTGGAGCATATTTTTTAGAATTCTGCCTTTGTTTTCTTGACTTTAATGAATGCAAACATGTTTGAAAATCTTTCAGATTCCCTCCTCTTCTCTTTTCCCTAAACCTCTGTTTCCATTAGCTGTTAAGTTCCTCAACTGGCTATTTTACTGCCTACAGGAATCTTTTGTCTGCTATTGGGGACTACTGTAAGTCGATTAGTTTCTCAGGCTAGTCTGTGTAGGCCCATTTATTCCATAAGGTAGAAAACTGCACTGCCAATAGTACAAAATCAAGTTCTGCGGCATTAGATGGGCAGCTCAACTCCCAGAGCTTGCCTCTCCTATCTTTTGCAATAAAAATTCCCACTTCCAGTGCTGATGTTTATTTAGGTGCTAGATCATAATTTGAATCTGCTGATTCAAATTTAAAACTGGATTCTTTAATGTAACTTATAAAGAGCACTGGTGCTAAATCAACAGAATCTCTAATTAGTTGGAGTGGAGGCAGTCGTGACATAAGAAATATAGATATTTATGTGATGTTGGAGAAAGTGTTGGGAAAGCTGCCTGACTGAGCACTCTGGAGGGTCTCCTGTTCTTCTTTTCCTGCACCCTGGCTCCACACTCTCTGCTCCACTGCTGCTTCCACAAGCCCTTTTAGTGCCCAGCCAGCATGGACATCAAGAGTGGGAAAGTGGGGTGGACATAAGATAGCCGTTTAGAGGAGAGGGTCAAGTGTAAGATCAGTGCAAGGTAGGACTACCTGTAATAATAATTATGCCTTTTTTTTTAACCAGACCAGCTCATTACCTGTGGTGATGATTTCCAATGTCAGCCAGTTACCTAATGCGTGGGCATCCATCATTTGGTACAACGTGTCAACCAATGATTCCCAGGTAGAGTTTCTATTCCTCTCCTTCTATTTGATTTGTTTTTTTTTTTTTGTCAACAAAACCCATCTGTTCAAAAGGTGTGTGTGTGGGGGGGGGTGCTTGTTGGGTGTTCATTTCTAGTTTTATGGTCCCTTTCATGTCATATTTAAAGAAATATGTTCTAGCTGGGCATGATGACACACCCCTATAATCCCACATGGGAGGCTGAGACAAGAGAATCGCACGTTCTAGGCTAGGCTCAGCAACTTAACAAGGTCCTCAGCAGTATATACAACCCTATTTGAAAACAAAAAATAAAAAAGGGCTGGGGGTAAGCTCAGAGGTAGAACACCCCTGGGTTCAATCCCCAGTACCACGAAAAGAAAGAAAGAAAAGAATGTTCTGATGTACTTGGACCCAGAGAGAGTTCTGGCAGCAAAAGTGACAGACAGGTATTGGTTATTTATGAGGGCCTGATTGTCTTCCACAATGCGCATCACAGAGAGCTCTAGGGCTATTTCACCGCTGTTTACTCAGCTGTAGGAAGCTCCTTGCCCCAGAATTTTATCCCTGACCACTGCCAGAATTTGATATCTGACCTCTTTAACTTCTTCTGGACCCACCTTTCCACACAGTCTCTTCTAGAAAGGTACAGAATTGGTTTCCAAATAAATACCTGGAATATTCATCAATCTTGCTTAACTATCCTCTGACAAGCACAAGTTTTTGAGTCAATTATATATAGTTATCCATCCTTGGCTTAAGCTGGGTTTTTGGTGCCATCTGGTGGTAATGCGGGACACTGACCCAAAACTGGCCTCAAATCACAAAGCAAACAATTCACAGATGCTCTTCTTTCATGAGAACCAGGGAAAGGACTGGCAAATAAGGATGAGTCAGCACTTCCCCTTTCTTGCCCTCTCACAAAACCTCAGTGTGTTGTCCTGGAAACCACCAAGGTCGACAGAAAATAGGTCAAATGTAAATAACATTTCTTCTTAATTCAAAGTAAACATTCCCTGCAAAAGGAAGAATTCTTTCACCTTAGGGCCCAGCAATAAGAACGATGCCATAATAGGTCAGCTCTCAGTGTTCCATCCCTTTAATCCAATGTTTCTAAGGAGGAAGCAACCTGGAAAATGGCTCAGCCCTATTCTTCCTCAGCCTCTGGTGCCCTGGTGTGGAGATAGGTCCACTGCAGAGAGGAAGGCTGCAGGCAG
This sequence comes from Glis glis, assembly GCA_004027185.1. Classification (NCBI taxonomy): domain Eukaryota; kingdom Metazoa; phylum Chordata; class Mammalia; order Rodentia; family Gliridae; genus Glis; species Glis glis. The sequence goes on from PVJS01039004.1 coordinate 16,288, forward strand.
CGCACTGTGCCGCCTCCTGCGCCTGAAGAGGAAGGAGCAGGACTCACTAGAGAGCTCACTGGTCTTTAAGGCCAAGAACAGCCCCTGAGATTCAATGCCTTTCCCTTTCAGGAGCTCCACATGCTCCACTCTTCTTCCAACTCCAGGGCGCAGGGGGAGATGGAGACATCTCTGTCTTCCAGCCTCCCAGTGCAGCACTGCACTAGGTTTGCTCAGCAGCCTCTGTACAAAAGCCAGCAGGGCCAGCACACTAGCCATCCCAGGTTTACTCGGTTCCAGCATGAGATTCTGGAGGCTGAGATCATACTTAACTCCTACATTCACATAGATTCTAGATGTGAATCTAAAACACAGATTCACAACCTCATTACAAAACCAAGCTGGACACCTAACTCTGATTTGTCAGTTCTGTCCTGCATAGAAACCTACACTCCTAGACCTTGATTATACTGTGTGCTTTCTGCTCATTTTTCCAGGCATGATTTTCAGGCACAAGGAAAACTGCCGCCCTAGAAATTCTTTCTCCTTGTTCCTCCCCCTCCTGTCTCCCAGTCCTCATTGGATGCTGTGTCCTCTTCCATTCCCACCTTCTGAAGTCTCTCTTTTTCTTGCTTGCTGGCCACTTAGCTCATGTTCACCAATGGCCTCCTCCAGGTACTAAACTAGATTTCTCAGTTCTTCCCCCTCCTCTTCTTAGAACACCTCTCTTGGCTTTCACACCTATCTGCTTTCCCATTATTTGGGACAAAGTCTTATGTTCCACTATTGTTGACACAGTTTCCAGCAAAAACAACCTAAAAAATACCCAATCATAAAAAATATTCTCTTATCTAGAACTAAGTAAGAAAAGACTAGTGTATTATCCATAAAACAGGAATCTGCGGTTAATCATAAACTCACAGGGCTCCTTTCCTTAGTTTGGGACTTTGCTGTCTCTTGCACTGGGGCTGATTGGTCTAGTCAAGGTATAACTTGTGCCAGCTCATGGCACACTAATTAAAACAAACATGATGTAAGTTTCATTTATTTCAGAAAAGAGTATCCATCCAATTATTTGTTGGACAGTGTTAAACACTTGTATAAGTTGATTGATAGTTGATAGCCTAGGGAAAATTAAAAACTGCCAAGTGATTCAGGAAAGATGAAACCTGGTAGTATTTTACACTCAAGAAATAAAAAGCCCTTTAGGAAAAAACAAAATTAGTCTTAAGAACAGAATGAGATTTCATTCTGTATTGTTAACTTGGGCTGGCCTGGAGTTTAAACTGGGAATCCCATGTATCGCGTTAGCGTTTTCAGTGTAATTAACAAATGTAATCATCATCATAACTCTATTTCAGAACTTGGTTTTCTTTAATAACCCTCCATCTGCCACTCTGAGTCAACTCCTGGAAGTGATGAGCTGGCAGTTTTCATCTTATGTTGGTCGTGGCCTTAATTCAGATCAACTCAATATGCTGGCAGAGAAGCTCACAGGTGAGAGCCAGTTGATATGGAGGATTTGCCTCTGCTTGGGGAATTCACATGTTTTAAAGAACCAGAATGATTGTCACCATTACTATTAATAATCATAATTGTCACGATTTATTGAGTGCCTACTATATTTCTAGGCACAGGATCAAGTGCTAAGTTTTCTTTAATTCTCACAAAAGTTCTTCAAGGTCAGCAGTATGTGATCCATTTTATAGATGAGGATACTGAAGTGCAGAGGTTAAATGACTAGTAGATAGCAGAGCCAAGTCTTGGGCCAGGCTGGTCCAGTTCCAACGCCCTTCCTGTCCATTCCGCACTCCAGTTTCCATGGTGTTCTTAAGCCGTTTCCACTGAATAGGATGTGAAGCCTTGATGGTACCTTGATCTTTCCTATTAATATCTCAATTGATATTAACCAACTGTAAAAATAACTGTTTCCTTTACCAACTATAGGAAATTTAGTAGAAAACTTTAAACACCTGGCAATAATTTAATTCTGCATACCAAGAAAGTTTTCATTTTGACTGAGATTTCTAAAGTTTGCAAAATAGAGCCATTGGTACTACATGTACTGACTATAGTCTAAGCTTTTGAAAGAATTTTAAAAGGTGTCTGTATTTTGACAAGTCTGGAGTGAATACGGTACCAAAAGAGTTCAAACTGGATCGGCGTGAGTTTCTAGTTGAAGTGTGGCTAGAGACACACTGTGCGGCAGCTGTAGGCTCACGTGTGGCTTAAGTCTGACTTCCATGTTACCGAGTTGCTTGCCACTTGCATCTATTATCTTACCGATAGGTATTTAAATAAATCAGGACTTTTGGAAAATCACAAAATATACTTTTTGCAAATACCTTTTGATCCTTATTTAATTCATGAACAGCAACAGTAGGCATTCAATAAATATTTGTCAATGAGTAAATAAAGGTTTTACATGTGTAGTAGTCATAGTAGCCATATCCTCTCAGTTATCAGATTCTCTGTATAATTCCTTTTACAATTTAGGTAGAAAGGTTTGCATTTTTTCACAGCTCTGGATCAAAACAGCCAACAGCTGCCTATTGCCTAATGGATTTCTAGTCTATTCTTTTTATCTTAATAGGCTAGACTCCTGGTAATCTGGCTACACCTAATTTCCATCAATTCGTTTTTTTTTAACGTGCTTTTATTGGTGCATTGGAGTCTTACATTGCAATGAATATCTATTTGATGTTAACATATATGCACACAGCTCTTAGTGCCCCCCGCCTCCCCCCACCCGTATGAAGTACCAAGAATGATGTTGGTATATTTTCACATGTACATATTGTTTATGATAGTAATTCCATTAATTCACTTCTTTCTTGCCCTCCCCCTTC
>PVJS01039005.1:0-19117 GCA_004027185.1 Glis glis
TCTTTAGCATAAGTATAGTTATAGTCTACATAGGAAAGATATAAATAAAAATAGTTTAATAGTAAATATAGTTAACCATAATGACATTTATTAGTTAGCATAATATATGTAGCCACATAATATAAAAAATAGTTAAGACTTATATAAAAAATATATAAAAGGCAGTAGTCAAAAGCCCTTAGGTAAGGTTATGTTCATCGCCTGATAATTGCAGCGTGATATTTCCGAGAACAATGCAAATGATTACATTGTGGGAAGAAACGCAAGTTTGCATGGGACCTGAGTAATTGGTGGGGAACATGTTGTGACCATCTGGACAATGGGTTGTTAATAACTGTGGGTAAATGACTGCACTGTAAAGAGTTCTATGATGTACTAAGTAAAAAATATTTTTCATGATGTACTAAGCAGAAAATTGTTGGTGTTAAGACTTCCTGATGTAAAAAAGGTATAAAAATAAAGTCTGATGCTCGCGGGGCAGAGACAGTGCCTGCAGTTTCACTGAACTGCTGAGCCTCCTGTCTCTCACTCCCCCGCCGACCCTACACCTCCTTCAGGGATTCCCCTGGACCCGCCGAGGCTGGACCCCGGCAGAAATGCAAATAAAATATAGACTTTATAGTTAATAATAATGTATCAGCATTGGTTCATCAGTCATGACAAACATACCATCGTAATGTAAAATATTAACAAGAAGGGGAATTGGGTGTGGAGTATATGAAATCTCTCTATACCATCTTGGCAGCTTTTCTGTAATCCTAAAGCTATTCTAAAATAAAAAGTTTATTTTTAAAAACCTATACTGTTTCATGCCAAGTTGGTAATGACAGAGTTTCCACAAAGGACGGTTTCATTTCTTTGGCTTGAGATTTTAACTACTAATTTGATTAAATTAAGGCTTTAATGAACAAGATAAATTAAATTAGAATGAATTTTTCTATATATAGTCTTGTTGGTCATTTAAACCCTTTATCCAAATTTTCTTGGTTTCAGCTTTTGGTACGGAGTTGTTCACGGAAATGCTTTAAAGGAACAGAGACAGAAATGGCATGATAGTGTTAAAACACATCCACAAATTCTTTGATACTCTTCCCTTTAAGAGACGGGACTTATTCCCCTCCCCTCAATTGTGGTCTCACCACCTCCGTCCCTACCTCTTACTCACCCTCCTCCACTTACTGGGGATGAACCCAGGGGCTCTACCTCTGAGCTACACCCCCAGCCCTTTTTACTTTTTATTTCCAAGACAGGGTCTCACTAAATTGCCCAAGCTGTTCTCAGACTTGTGATCCTCCTGCCTCTGCCTCCCGAGTAGCTGGGACGACAGGCGTGTGCCACCGTGCCCTACACTTGTGGCCTCACCTCTAAGAAACGGAAAGGATGTAACAGGTGTGATGGTGTGACTTGAGTCTAGCTTGTCAAAGGCGTGTGCGACTTCTGCTTTGCTCTCTCTCGGATCACCTACTCTGGAGGGAGCCAGCTCCATGTTGTAAGGACACTGGAGCCACCCTGTGAAGAGAGGGAGCGAGGAGGATCAGAGGCCTCCTGCCCACATGCGTGTGAGTGCGCCATCTTGGAAGCGGATCCTCCAGCCCCACGCGAGCCTTGGAGCGCAGCCCCACAGCTGACGCCTTAACCACAGCCCCATGACACTCAGAGCCAGAACCATCCAGAAAAGCCATCCCCAAATTCCTGACCCACGGAAACTGGAAGTAAAAACCTTCAAGCTGCTATGTTGGGGTAACTATACCTCAGTGGACAACTCCTTGCTCCATCAGCACTCCCCACCACACACACACACACACACACACACACTCACATGCACACACTGGCACCCACAGATAGAATGACCCTCTTCTTCAGATCTTTCAACACGGGGCTTCCTGACGTTTTTGTAGCATGGACCCTTTTGCCAGAGTGTTTGGTTTCCTATTGTCCTTATAACAAATTGCCACAAACTTGGAGGCTTAGAACAATGCAAATGTATTATCCTACCGTTCTGGAGGGTACAAGTCCAATGTAGGTTTCATGAAGCTCAAATAAAGGTGTCCGTGGGGCCATTTCCTCCTGGAGGCTCCAGAAGAGAATCCATTTTCTTGACTTTTCCAGCTTCTAGAAGCTGTGTGCTTACCTTGGGTTGTGTCCCTGTTATAGTTAGATATAAAATGCCCCCTAAAGAGCTCATTTATTAATGTTAGGAGCTGATGTAATTGAGTCTTGAGGGTGGTAATCCCAGAAGTGGTAGCCTGGGCCAGTAGGGTGTGGCTGGAGGGGGGTCCCTGGGGTGCAGCCTTGGGGATCATATATGGTTCCTCCTCCCCCTGCTCTCTCTTGCTCTGGCCTCCATGATGTGAGGAGTACAGCCCATGTCTCTCCCTGTCTCTGGTTCCCACCTCCATGCCCTGAGATCCGCAGTCCCCGGCCTCATGTGGACTGAACCCAAATTTCTCCAAGGGAAACAATGAGCTAATGAATCTTCCTTCCTCTAAGTTATGTGGCCAAGTCTTTAGATTGCAGTGGTGGAGAATGCTGACCGGAGCAGTCCCCTTCCATCTTCAAAGTCACTCCTGCCCCTGTTCCCGTCACCACATCTCCATCTCTGCTGCTGTCCCCAACTCTCTTACTTCCTGCTTTCACTCACAAAGACCCTGTGGATCCATTGGTCCCACCTGGGTCCTCCAGGCTGTTTTCCATATTACCAGCAGCTGCTCAGACACCTGGCTTCTCTCTGCAGCCTCTATTCCCTCTTGCCATTGTAAATGAATGTGTCACAGCTTCCGGGGATTAGGGTATGGACATCCTGGGGAGCCAGTATTCTGCTGCCACAGTCAGTCTGGAAAAGTCTATGGACCCCTTTTCAGGATAATGTTTTAAAATGTATAAAAGAATATAAATATAGCAGGGTGCAGTGACACATACCTGTAATCCCAGTACTTGGGAGGCTGAAACAGGAGGATCACAGGTTTGAGGCCAGCCTCAGCAATTTAGCAAGACCCTCAGCAACTTAGTGAGACCCTGTTTCAAAATAAAAGGGGGCTGGAGGGATAGCTCAGAGATAGAATGCCACTACATTCATTGCCCAGTACCAAATAAAATAAAAATAATATACATATAACTACAGAGGAAACTAATTTCACTGAACAGTTATTAAAATATTGTATTTAAAAACGAATTTATGAGCTGGACATGGTGGTACATACTTGTAATCCCAGTACTTGGGAGGCTAAGACAGGAGGATCACAGGTTCATGGCCAGCCTTAGCAATTTAGGCCCTCTGCAACTTAGTGAGACCTGTTTCAAAAAAAAAAAAATAGGGCTGGGGGCGTAGCTCAGAGGAAGAACGTCCCTGTATTCAATACCCAGTACTACAAAAAAAAAAGTGATGGATACATGTGATTCTATTTTAACAGATTGCAAACAAGACCTAACTAATCTAGTAGCTTCCGTAATTCAAAGTAGAGATGAATGTAAAGGATATTTCAAAATTGTCTGCAATAATGTGATATAAAAAAATCGACAATTTAAAACTGTGCCCTAGTCCAAGGGACTACTATTACTGTGGTTTGTCACCCCACCTTTAGAAACAAGGGAAATGCTAATTTTTTGTCAGAGATCCCTGATTTTTCCCATGCAAATTCAGGCTAAACTTGGTTTAAGACCTGGTTGTGAACACTGATAGAATCAAGGCATTTATTTAATTTCTTAAAACTACTGTGTTAAGCCAAAATAGAACTCAAATCCCTAGAAACTCTCCCTTTTCAGTTCCATTCAAATTGTATTATGTACCTACTGTGTACAGAGGACTTCACATGCCCAATATAGGCAAGGAAAACAACAAAGTAATGGAAAGTCAGTGACAACATGGAAATAAGGCAAGGAGCCCAAGAATTTATAGAGGAAAAGCTGCCCTTTGACTTTAAAAAGGACATACTTGTATTCTAAATCTAATGAAATCAAACCAAGATGGGGGAGGGTTGGGTCATAAGAGGGATAGGGATTTACAAACATGGCAACAGTGACATCTAGTGGCGATTATTGGTTAAAAAACCTCGAGTGCCAACAAACTGCTGAGAAGCAAGCAGACAAAGTCACTTTCAGTATACTTAAACACTTACTATAGATGAATCCCAAGTCAGACCCCGGCTGGCAGCCCACCCATGTTCTCCTCACCTCTGTCTCCATCCCACACCATGAGCGGCTTCGTCACACGCACCTCAGCCAAGTCCCGGACAATGTAGGTAGAAGTGATCTGGCTGCTTTTCTTCCTAAAGCACCATTGGGAGATCCAGAGTCAAAGTACCAAGCCATGCAGGTAGAAGGTGACTTAACCTAGGTAAGGGATATCTGTCTGTGCGGACCAAGAAAACCGTGTGTGCTGCCGAAGGTGAGCGTAGTTCATCTTTCCACAGACTGCATCCACGTTCTCTCCCTCTTTGGTCATTCCCTTTTCTGTCCTTCAGCAAATCCAAAGTGACTTACAGGTGATGCAGGGGCATTGAGAGAAAGAGGGAGGAAACGGGGGGATACAGAAGTGTTTGGAAAAAACAGATGTCCCTTGACCACCCCCCAAACCTCAGGGTACACAACCTTGTCATGGGCCCTCCCTGCAGACGGAGAACATCCAGAACTGTTCTTCTCCGTCCTGAGGGCCTATGCCTCCATGCAGGTTAAACCTGAGTGGTCAGAGCCCCAATGGCCAAGGAAGAGTGCTGTTTTGGCCAACATTCTCGCTGCTGTAATCCAAAACAACTGACCACACAACTTAGAGGAAGGAAGATTTTTTGCTCACAGGTCTGGAGATTTCAGAGGTTCAGTCCACATCAAGCCAGGTCTGCAGAGCTCAGGACATGGTGGTGGGAAGCAGAGAGAGGAAGAGAGCAAGGGCTCTGCTCTCACATCATGGGGGCCAGAAGCAAGAGAGCAAGCAGGGGATTCAAGAACACAAGGACTGTTCCCACACCCCCAGGGACCCACCTCCTCCACCACATCCCACCTGCCTAGGCTACCACCCAGTAAATCCATCATAATGGATTTATCTACTGATGAGATTACAACCCTCATGACTTGATTACATCGACTCAGGGGACATTCTATATCTTACCATAACAAGTGCCATGAAGTTCCTGGAAACACAGGTGAGGCCATTTGTGCAGGGAATTCCTAAGTCCTAGGTACCCAAGGTGAGGCCTAGAAGCGCAGAGGCATACTCCAGGCATACACGTGGCAGACACCTCCCTTATTGCAAGGACTCCTCAGCCAGAGGATGCACGTGGCCAGAGCAAGGCCACAGGTGGAGGAGCCCTGTGTCTGGCATCTTCCTTGCCTTCTTTGGCTCTAACAGTGACAGGAGTGCGCTCTTGTCACCATCTAAGGGTGGTACCACTTCCCTGTCTTCTTTCCACATGTTTCCTGGTTGGATGACTTTCATTATGGCAGCAATAGTTTAAATACTTGTGTTGTCATGTGGAAGAAGAGTAGGAGAAGTTGACAACATACCATGAATTCTACATTTCACCATAGCTAATGGAAGCCTGGCATGCTGGCATGCACCTGTAATCCCAGTACTTGGGAGTCTGAGACAGGAGGAGCACAGGCTCAAGGCCAGCCTCAGCAACTTAGTGAGACCCTGTTTCAAAATAAAAAGGGCTTGAGATGTAGCCCAGAGGTAGAATGCCTCTGAGTTCAACCCCTAGTATTAAAAAAAAATAGCTAACAGGACTTTGAATGTTCACAACACAAAGAAATGATGTGTCTGAGGATGGGTATGACAATCACTCTGCTCTGATCATTATACTTTATATACATGTGCTGAAGTGTCACACTGTACCTCATGAGTAGGTACAGTTACAATGTGTCAATTAAAATTAAAAATATATACTTAAGAAATGAGTAAATAAATAACATGTCTCTTTCTAAGAGTCCTCTGTTGCCCTCCTTATGCTACCCTCCTTCTCAGACCTCCTTATGTAGAGGAATCCCCTCGGATCTTGTTAGAATGCAGATTTATGCTCCGTGGGTCTGGGGTGGATTGCCAGATTCTTCATTTCTAACAGTTCCCAGGTGCTGCTGCTGCTGCTGGTCCATGGACCACACTTTGAGTAGCAAGACTACAGTACACATCATTTTTGTCTGCCTGGCAGTCCCCCTTTTTTTTTTTTTTTGAGAACCCACCCCACTCCTCCATGCTTTAGGACTTCACAGCCTCCAGAAAAATAAGCTGAATAAATGTCTATTCTGTACAAATTACTTCGTCTCAGGTATTTTGTTATAGCAACAGAAAATGGGCTAAGAAAGTCCTGTCATTATCTAAATTGTAATTTCCTTGACATTAAGAACTCTGAACTTTAAAATTCCTCAACAAGTCACATGGTAGCTCCAGATAGTAAACAAAATCTACTGGCCAGTAATATTTAAGGGGATATAAATGTGTTTATATTAATCTTTTAAATGGTAAGAATAGATTTTAAAATAGTACATACATGGAACCCCATTATTATAAAAATATCCTATATATTTTTCCTATATAGAGACAAGAATAAATGACTGGATTTACATCAAAATATAAACAAGGTTATTTCTGGGTAGTGTGCTATGAGTCATTTTCTTGTGTGTGTCTGGGGTTTGAAGAGGCTTCCAGAGACTCAATGGCTGGCAGATGTGGGGTGCGGGGGTCCTCTCTCCTTCACCCTCCCACTGTTCCCTGAGGGCTAAGTCCCAGGAAGCACCTCATTTGGAAATGACCTGAGGAACTCTTCTTCAGGCCAGAGTCTGTATTTCTTCCTACCCCATCTTAGTCCAATCTAAGTTGCTGTCATAGAACACCTGAGACCAGGTAACTTACAAAGGAAAGAGGTTATTCAGATCGTGGTCTGAGGCCAGGACGTCCAAGACGGGATCGCTGCATCCGGTGAGAACCCCGAGCTACCTAATAACATGGCAGAGGCTGGAAGGCGAGATGGGGCATGCACATGAGAGAAAAGGGGGCAGGCCTCCCCTGAGAGCCAAGCCGTTCTTGTGAGAAAGCACAGGTCCATGGGTAAAAGAGCAGCTCACGGAGAAGGAAGTGGCCTGCACATCCCCTGAATTATCGGGGCTCCGGCAGCACATCCTGGCTTCCCTGCCTTCAAGTACTCTCCTCATACCTGGCAACAACCTCTCCTTACCCTCTTGAGAACACCCACTTCTCCAGACACCTCCTCGTGGGTGTGCCAGTATTGAACAATTGCTCCGGTATTGATTTCCAATAAAATGTAAAAGGCAGTCAGAGTCTGTGTGCCACGCAGACACTCAGGGAAGGGGAGGCAGCAGCTTTGCCCGTTACACTTCAGAGCTCTCCCATCTCTCTCTCTCCTTTGTCCTAATGATTAACCCATAGTAGGAATGTAGAGGCAATTAAATCCTTTAACCCTAAAAAATATATAGAAACAACTAAAAGCCCTAAGATCACAGTGACTCTGACTGTCACATTTTAAAGTCATGCCTTGCTCTTAGAGATTACACACAACCACACTGGCTGCAATCAGTTCCTCTGTTTACCTCCTCTTCTTTGTGACCCAGCCTTGGTATGAGAACTGTAAACCCCATGAGTTACTTCAAAGCACCCATAGTTGATGGACAACCAATACAGCCCAATACAACAGAGGTAGAAACAAAGTAGATTATTGACCCCTGCACTTAGAAAGTGCACTATCTGGAGACAAGAAGGCATCACCTGCCTAAGAAATAAGTTACTAGCCCATTGCCTTGGTAACGCTGATAAGAACATACCAATAAGAAAACTGTATTTAAGGACCAGGGTGGGAGAGGGGAGGCAGAGTTCCATTTTCGGGCTCTCCAGCGTGTCTTCCAGGCACGCTGCTTTTCTTCTCTTCCCTTTCTATCTCCTACTGACTTTGTAATAAAAACTTGTTTTTTATTGCAACTGAGCTGCCTATTAGTTTTATTTTCCCAATTCAACAGATTTTATTTGTATTGAGGAAAAGAGCCCACAGCACCGCTTCCACCGTCACAGTGGGGAGGTGCGCCACCTAAGCTGGACCGCTCAGATGTACGCTCCTGGGACCTGGAGCACGGGGACAACATATTTGTTTCCTAGAGGTACTGTAACAGAGTGCCCCAAACTGGATGGTTTAAAACAGCAACTTATTGTCTCATCATTCTGGAAGCAAGAACTCTAACATCGAGGGGAGAGCAGGACCGTGTTCCCTCTGAAACCTGAAGGGGAAGCTCCTAGCTCCTTCCGTTCTGGAAAGATCTTTTGTTATCCCCCTCCCCAAAATTTACATGGAAATCAAATTCCTAATGTGATGGTATGTGGAAGCCAGGTCTTTGAGAGATACTTGGGTCACAAGGCTGGGGCTTTATGAATGGGATTAGTGCCCTTGTAAGATGAGTCCAGAGACCTAGCTTGCTCTCCCTCTACTGTGTAGATACAGGGAAAGATGGCCATCTAACACAGAAGATGACCCTCACCAGAACCCAGCCATGCTGGCACCCTGATCATGGGCCTCTCCAGCCTCTGGAACCATGAGAAATAAATGTCTCACCCAGTGTATGGTATTTCTTTTATAGTGGTTTAAGCTGACTAAGACGCCTTCTCTATTTCCTCTAGCTTCTGGTGTTTGCTGACAATCCTTATCTTTCCCAAGGTTAGAGATGCACCACGCTAATCTCTGCGGCCATCACCATATCTTCTCCCCGTGTGTCTCTGTCTATGCTGTTAGGAGAACATCACTCATATTGGATTGGGGTCCACCCTTTGCCAGCATGACCTTACCTTAACTTGATTACATTTGCAGATACCCTATTTCCAAGTAAGTTCACATTCAGAAGTGCTAGGTATGAGGACTTCAATATATCTTTGAGGCGGGGACACAGTTCGATTCATAACACACAGGAAGCAGGAAGCCATAGGGAACTCATTCGTTGCAAGAAAGGAGCATAAAAGGAAACCCTAAATCTCTAATTTTCTTTTGGTTTCTGTGCTTTCCAAAGTCTACCTGAGAGATTTTCCTTGATTCTTTGGACTATATCCCCATATCCTCACCATATGTAACTTTAATATATAATTTTGTGTTTCCACTCGTTTTAATACCCAATTGGTTTCTCTTGCCTTCAACCATAATATCCTAATAATTAGACCCCATCCTCCCTGACAAAGGGGTTGAATGTGTTGCAGACCCTCCCCTCACCTCTCCCATATTCCCTTCTCCCTCAGCCTTCAAAGGTGAGCTTGGCAGGAAGAGGCCAAGGGGACCCTTCGTCAACTTGGATGAACACACAAGGACTTTTCCTGTTACCTTTTGTTTGACAAAAGTGCGTCTTTCCCTCTAGATTTTAGTTCCCAAAGCCTTGCTAGATCACCTGCTAGACTGTGTCAAATCTTTTCCCTGCACTTATCCCAGGGTTATTGAGAGAATTAAGTCGGAGGAACGGAATGTGAAAACCAAACATGAACTACAAAGTGTTGAGCAATAGTGAGGGCCATGTCTTCAATCCAGGAGAATCAAGCAGCAAACTTTAGATGCAGAAGACCCTGCTGGTCTGTCATCATGCCCTGACCCTGGCTTGTTTTCCTTTTAAAACAAAGTCATTACCTGAAATCATGTCTTATTTGTATTTATTACTCTATTTTCGGTTTTCTTCACCACAAAACAAGTTCCACAAAGGCAAAGACTTGGTATCTCCCACTGCTGTGTCCGCAGTGTCTGAAGAGATAAATGAGGAAATTAACAAATGAATGACACAACAAGCCCCGAATGGCCGCAGGGTTAGCAGTACGACAAGTGACTTAGGGTGTTTTAATTTCCTCATCATTAAAATAAGGATGATAAAATCTCCCTGCTTAGGTTAATATAGGAAGGGAGATGCGCTGAGGCTAGTTATTAAAATGCAGTCTGCAGACCAGCAGCATAGGCATGGCCTGCAAGCTTGTGAGAATGCAGATTCTCAGGGCCCGTCCCAGACCTGCAGAATCACAATCCGCATTTTACCAAGATCCCCAGGAGCTTCATAGACACGCTGCAGTTTGAAAAGCCTAAGCTGTGAGAAAATGTTTTGTAAACTGCAAAGTGATAAACACATGCATTACTCTTATTATCTTTTCAGTAATATGTTCAAAGCGGTATCCCAAAGGCCTGGTAGAGCACTTAGAAACGTCCAAACATTCTATATAAGACAGTACCCGACAGTCATCAAGAATACAAACAATAATAAATGCTGGCGAGGATGTGCGGAAATAGAAACTCTTATACGCTCTTGGTGGATTATAAATTAGTACAACCACTTTGGAGAAGTGAGGTTTCAGTCACTCAGAATCAGTATGTTGGTTCCTAGAAATGGAACCACCATTTGACCCAGCCACACTACTCCTCAGTATCTTTCCCAAGGAACTGAAGTTAGAGTACTATAGCGACACACATATATCTATGTTTATAGCAGCATAATTCACAATAGCCAAATTATGGAACCAACCCAGGTGTCCGGTAACAGACAATGGATAACAAAAATGTAGTATATACATACACTGGATTTTTTTTTCTTTGTGGTACTGGAGATTGAACCCAGGGTCATTCTACCTCTTAGCTACACCCCCATGCCTATTTTATTTTTTATTTTGAAATGGGATCTCACTAATTTGTAGAGGGCCTCGCTTTATTGAGGCTGTCCATTAACCTGCAATCCTCCTGTCTCAGCCTCCCAAGCATTGGGATTACAGGTGTGCATTACCATGCCTGACTATGCAATAGAATTTTATTCATCCATAAAGAAGAACAAAATTACGTCATTTGCAGGAAAATGGATGACACTAGAGAGTATTATGCTAAGTGAGATCAGCCAGTCTCAGAAAGTCAAGGGTTGTATGTTTGCTCTATTATGTAGAAGCTAAAACAAAAATAGGAAGCAAAAGGGACTTCAGTCAAATGAGGAGAGAAAGCAGTAGAATAGTGGAAGGGGACGGGGAGAAAGGAATATTAAGATTGAGGAAAAGAACAGTTCAAATAAGCTTACATCCATACCAGAAGGTTTCACGGCCGATCTCACTAACATGTATGGGGAAGGAGAAAGAGGGAGCAGGGGAGGGGTAGATATATAGAGGAAAATACACCAAGTGCTGTATGCATGTATGTCTGTATCACTTTGAGTCTCACTATGACAAATAATTACATTACAGCAATAAAAGTATATTTTTAAAAAGACAGTGCCTGATAACAGTAAATAATAATCTTAGTAATTATTTAACAAAATAAATTATTGGAGATAATACTAATGGGCACAATCTTTTTGGCAAAAAAATGGCAATCATACTAAACCCCTCTAAATATATATATTATATTTGACCAAGTAACTCTACATGTAAGAATTTGTCTTAAGGAAATAATTAAGCTCGTGCATCAAGATTTAGCACAGACTTAGGTTGGGGGAAAATGAAGATAATTCAAAACAGCAGATTCAACAGATTAAAAGTAATTGAGTATATCCAAACAACACAAAACTCTGAAATTACATTGAGAATCATAAAACTGTGTTTATCACCAGTAGGTTGACCAAGCAAGATCATGCAGTGCAAATTTTTTTAAAACTATCTTATTTGTTTCCCCTTCTGCATTTTGAGACAGAAAAGAGGCATTTATGTTCATCTCCATGGATGAAAGTCGGAGCAGCTTTCCTGGGCTCTCTTATATCACAAAAGACACAACTGGTCCTTTAAAAAATATATGTGTGTTTCCTAAGGGGTAGTCCAGTTCCATGCAATAAGTAAAAGGTCAATCTTCACTCAAAGTTAAATTTTCTCCTTCCTCCAATTGTTGCTGCTACAGCCTCGCCACCTGCCAGGCTAATTCTTAAAGGAAAGATGAATTATGTATATGAAGAGTGGATGGGGAGGGCGGTCCAGATGGAAGGAACAGTTTAAACAAAGGTGGGGAGGCGCCTCCTTTCAAGAATGCTAAGTAAACTATCATGGAAGAGGTATTGGCCTCTTTATAGCAATAAAGCTTCAGACTCTGCCAGGAATTTAATGCCACTCACAACTAGGCACTATTGGAGATTTGCAAAAGAAACATTGCATGTGTGTGCAGTCTTGTGAGCCATTGAGAGCATTGGTTTGGAATTTAAATAGGGGCAAGTTCAAATCCTAAATTTGCCATTTAGCAGCTGGGTGACCATGGGAAAATTACTTAGGCTCCCTGGGCTCCAGTTTCCACATCTGTAAAACGACGTTCCCTTAGGTTGTGAGGACTAAATGAAATAGTGCGTGCACTGAATGAGGCACTGTGCCTGGAACAAGGAAAGAGCTCGGCGGCATTTCTTATTGTTTGTATTCTTTTTCCTTTTTTTTTTTTTTTTTGCAGTACCGGGGATTGAACGCAGGGGCATTCTACCTCTGCTCTACACCCCTGGCCCTATTTTTTATACTTAATTTTGAAACCGGGTCTCACGAAGTTGCGGAGGGCCTCACTAAGGAGAGAGAGAGAGAGACAGAGAGAGAGAGAGAGAGAGAGAGAGAGCTGAGGCTGGCCGCGAACCCGGATCCTCCGGTCTACGCCTCCCAAAGTACTGGGATTACAAGGGTGCGCCACCACGCCCGTCTTATTGTTTGTATTCTTAATGATCGCCATTCTAACTGGAATTAGATGAACCTCCATGCAGTTTTGATTTGCATGTTTCTGCTAATAATGTTGAGCATTTTTTCATATATTTGTTGGTCATTTGTATTTCTTCTTTTTTTTTTTTTTTGGTAGCGGGGATTGAACCTGGGTAGAATACCCAGGGGCATTCTACCTCTGAGCTACACCCCCAGCCCTATTTTTTATTCTTTGTTTGGAAACAGGGTCTCACTAAGTTGCAGAGGATCTCACTAAGTAGCTGAGGCTGGCCGTGAACCCGAATCCTCCAATCTCAGACTCACAAGTACTGGGATTACAAGCATGTGCTACCATGCCCAGCTTATTTCTTCTTTTTTTACATACTTTTAGTGGTACATATATTTCTTCTTTTGTGAAGCATCTCTCAGTTCAGTTGCCCGTTTTTTGTTGGATTATTATTTTTAATATTAAGTTTCTTGAGTTCTTTATTGTAGATCTTAGTCCTCTATCAGAGGAGTAGCTGGCAGATTTTCTCCCAATCTGTCGGCTCTCTCTTCACTCTTGATGGTCCCCTTTGCTGCACAGAAGCTTTTCAATTTAATGGAGATCAGTATGGAGATTCCTCAAAAGACTGGGAATGAAACCACCATATGGCCCAGCTATACCACTCCTCAGTATCTTCACAAAAGAATTAAAGTTGGAATACTATAGTGATACATTCATATCTATGTCCCACAATTCACAATAGCCAAATTGTAGAAGCAACCTAGGTGTCCGTCAATAAATGAATGGATAACAAAAATGTGGTATGTACACACAATGGAATTCTACTCATCCATAAAGAAGGACAAAATGATATCATTTGCGGGAAAATGGGTGAAACTAGAGAATATGCTGAGATCAGCCAGTCTCAGAAAGTCAAGGGTCAAATGTTTTCTTTCATATGTGGAAACTAGAGAGAAAATAGGAAACAAAAGGGGCTTTAGGAGGAGAGTGACCAATAGAATAGAGGAAGGTGATAGAGGAAGAAGGTGGGGAAGAGAAAAGGAGGAACTAATGAAAGAAACAAACCAAAGTATGCTGTGCCCACGTATGACGGTATCACTACCAATCTCACTTCATGTACGGAGAGGGGTGGGTAGTGGGGTGGAGCCTGAAGGGAAAACCTGTGTGCATGCTTGTTTGTATGACTTCACTATGATGTATAATTGCAATGCACCAATAAAAATATAAAAACAAAAGAAAAAGAAAGAGCTCACCAAATGCTAACTGTATAAAAGGCTGCTGGGTGACCAGGACTCTGCAGGCTTGTCCTCACGCCCCCAGTGGCCAACGATGGGAAGCAAGGGTGCCATCTGCAATTCCTTCAAAGTAGTTGTGGCCCCCACCCCAGGAATCATCCCCTTCCCAGAACAAAGATGCCAGAGAGGTGCTCCTGCTGGCCTTGGGAGCCACAGAGCTGGACTCAAGCCCAAACCGAGTTCAGAAGAAAGACACTTCTTCAAATAAAGACTTAAGGAAGACACAGACTGTCGAGGGCCGTCTTAGAACGCACACTGAGATTATCATCTTGGACCAGCCCAGTTTGGATACACAGTATTTGGCAGGGTGGGATTTGTCCACAAGCGGGCACTCCAAGGGACCTGGTGTAATCTTCAAGGTGCGGTCTTTAATGTCATCTCCACCCAGTAACGGTTAATCCCTCCTTCCCCTAAGCTTGTCACATGCCCGCTTCACTAACCTTCCTTACCATAACCCATGATAATTGTTGATTTCTGTGTTTGGTTAACCTTTATGATGTTTTGTCTAAAGTGTCTATAAAAGCAAGGTGCTGGCTACAGAAGGCCAGGAGAATTTGTCATCTCTATCTCCTCCCCAATCCCCCAATTATTAAAGTAATTATTTTGCAAATTACCATATCAGACTTCGTGTTGTTTCGTGCAAGAAGACTATTGATCAGGAAGCTGCCTGGTGCAGCGACCTTCCATGGCTGGAACCACAGAATTTAGGAAGCTGTCTGGGCAGCAACCTGCCATGGCAGGAACCACAGAATAGTTTTTAGGAAGCTGCAGGGAGCAGCGACCTTCCGTAGCAGGAACCACGAAATAGTTATTCAGGTGCTGCCTAAAGCTGCACCCTCCGTGGTGAGACTACGGAGCAAGTAGCGTCCACCGGAGCACCCCAATAACAGGCTTTCAGAGACCAATGAGATGTGGAGTCTACAGATCCCTTCCAGAATGCTATAACTTTCTTTTTTTTTTCTTTTTTTTTTTGGTACTAGGGATTGAACCCAGGGGTGTTCTACTTCTTAGCTACACCCCCAGTTTTTTATTTTTTATTTTAAAACAGGGTCTCACTAAGTTGCTGAGGCTGGCCTCTAACCTGCGATCCTCCTGTTTCAGCCTCCCAAATACTGAGATTACAGGCATGTATCACCACTCCCGGAATGCTATGACTTTTCTCAAACAAATCTTGGGATCCTCATGAGTGAGTTGGGGAAAAGACATGCAGTCACTACAGATTACATTCCCGACCATTCCAGGGAAAGGAAGAGAAAGGCATGGGAAAGGGAGTGATGTGAAATATTTTTGAAAAATTCTTTAAATTTTTTTTGCGGTACCGGGGATTGAACCCAGGGGGCGTTCTGCCTCCGAGCTACACCCCCGGCCCTATTTTTTATACTTTATTTTGAAACCGGGTCTCACGAAGTTGTGGAGGGCCTCACTAAGTAGCTGAGGCTGGCCGCAAACAGGGATCCTCCTGTCTCCGCCTCCCAAGTACTGGGATTACAAGCGTGCGCCACCACGCCCGTCTATTTTAAATTTTTTGATACATTAAAACTAGCCCTCGATTAAAAGCCACAGTTCCATGCTTGGCTTCTTCCCATCCAGCAGCCTGTTCCCTGGAGGTAACAACTTTTAATTCTTTTAGCTCTTTCTTCTGAGCATTCATTCCTACACTGATTATTAGAAAATTCTGCATTTATGAATTTGCCTACTAGCTAAATTTTATTTTTAACTACAAAATCAATATACTTTTTCTCCCATCCCACTGAGGTGGATCACGGCGGCACCCTGCCTCTTCCTTCCACTTTCATACAGAGATGACCAGAGGACAGAGACCATGGAGCAGAGAAGTGCAAGACGCTCTGGCTCTGGGGCCACTGGGACGGGGTTTGCACCCCAGCTCTGGCCCCTGTTAGTGAGGTGGCTTCAGGCCACCCGCTTGACACGTCTGACCCTTGACGTTGTTTTTCAATGGAATCTGGCTGGGGACATAGCTAGGTGGTAGAGCGTTCGCCTAGCTTGCACGAGGCCCTAGGTTCAATGGGGGAAAAAGTATGTATGTGTATATACATACATATATATGTATTATTTATATATATATGCACATAAAGGTATATATATGAAGAGAGATACAAGGATGAGTTGTTTTTAGGATTGAAGATCATAATCCATGTGATGTGTGTGTGTGTGTGTGTGTGTGTGTGTGTACTTCCCCTAGGAGCAGTGGTCAGTACTGGCTAATTCAATGTATGCAGTAACTTTATAGAACATAACTACCATGAATAACAAGAATTAAATGTATATAATATGTCTGTCCTGCTGGTTCTTTTTTTTTTTTTTTTTTCGGTACCGGGGATTGAACGCAGAGGCGTTCTACCTCCGTGCTACGCCCCCGGCCCTATTTTTTATGCTTTATTTTTGAAACCGGGTCTCACGAGGTTGCGGAGGGCCTAAAGAGAGAGAGAGAGAGAGAGAGACAGGGAAGGAGAGAGAGAGAGACAGAGCAAGAGCTGAGGCTGGCCGCGAACCCTGATCCTCCGGTCTCCGCCTCCCAAAATACTGGGATTACAAGCGTGCGCCACCACGCCCGGCCAGCTGCTGGTTCTTAATTTACCAATTTTTATATCATCTATGGTTCAAAAGTGATAAGCATTCTGCAGAAACCATACTTCAAATTTTGACCTTCTTTGGTATTAGGGATTAAACCCAGAGGTATTCTACCTCTAAGCTACACTCTAACCCTTTTTATTTTTTATTTAGAAACAGGGTCTTGCTAAGTTGCTGAGAGCCTTGCCAAGTTGTTGAGGCTGGTCTCAAGCCTGTGATCCTCCTGTCTCAGCCTCCCGAATACTGGGATTAGAGGTGTGCAGCACCACACCACTCCTGGCTAGAATTTTGAATTTGATCCTTTCCTGTGCTAGCAATATTTGGCGTGATTCTCCCTTGCAATACGGGCGGCGGCAGCAGCAGCCAGGAGAGAGCAACACAGGATACTGGGAGTAATGACCATTTCCCTTCTTGACCCTGTGGCTGTTTTGAACGCACACTACATCAGGTTCAGGGGCTCGTTCAAATTCCTTCATAAAGTTCTATGATAATGGTTCTACTATTCATTTCCCTTCCACAGCTGCTGATACCCACTAAAGCTTGGAGACAACGGTGGTTTGTTTTTTCAGCCCAAATTCATGGGACTCTCAGTCTTCGAGCTGCAGCAGAGAGCCTGCCCTGGCAAAGGGAACTCTCCCATCTCTCTTGTTAGCTGGTTGGCTCTGGTCTGGATACATCCGCTACATCTATTGGTAGTCGGCTGAGAGAGGCAGGAGTCATCAGTATAAACCATCATTCCGAATACCCAGAGAACATTCCCGAATGCCACAGCCTCGCTCGAAGCTTGTGATCTGCATCAGAAAGCATCGTGATGTGAGAGTTTTAGCAAAGATCTTGCCACGGCGTAACGAGTCACCCGCCTGTCCTCTCCTTTTCTGAAGCTCTACCTGCTGCTAACCTCCCTTCAAGACACAAAACTATGTGTGAGGTACAAATATAAGAATCCGCTATGGCTAGATTAAGCAGAAAAATAATCAAATGATAACAATAATGCTCACAGAATCTTTGGGGACAGCATGAGAAATATAATTGGAGCTTAAACATCAATATTGTGTTTCCCCAAAATTCTTTTTTTTCTTTTTTTGTGGTACTGGGGATTGAACCCAGGGGCATTCTACCTCCGAGCTACACCCCCAGCCCTATTTTTTATTCTTTATTTGGAAACAGGGTCTCACTAAGTTGCTGAGGGCCTCACTAAGTAGCTGAGGCTGGCTGCCAACCTGGATCCTCCTGTCTCAGCCTCCCAAGTACTGGGATTACAAGCATGCGCCACCACACCCGGCCCCAAAATTCTTATGTTCAAGCCTAACCCCCAGTGCTATGGTATTCGGAGGTGGGGCCTTGGGGTGTAATTAGGTCAAATGAAGTCATAATGTTTAGCCACCCGTGATGGCATTAGTGTTCTTGTAAGAAGAGGAAAAGACCAGGACTCTGTGTCTGCCGTGCGTGGACACAGCGAGAGGGCAGCTGTCTGTACGCCAGAGGGGCCCTCACCAGCAACCAAGTCTGCAGACACCTTGATCTTGGACTTCCAGCCAAAGGAAGGAAAAAAGAGTGTGGGACTGAGGTTGTAGCTTAGTTAGTAGAGTGCTTGCCTAACAAGTCTGAAACCCCAACTTTTATTCCCAGAACTGAAAAAAAAAAATCTTCCAGAACCGGCCCTGAAACGATGCTATAGAACTGACAAGAGGAAGAACCCACCATTGCACGTCCAACCTTGACTTTACTGCACTCGCCACCGCCACCAGCCAGCTCTGACAACGCTTCTGCACCAGGGCGTCAACCTTGCAACCTCCAGGAAACCACCAGATTGCCACTGCCACCGGCACAGTTAGCCCCCTACGCCACCACCCACGTCAGGACAGATGGACGCTTCCAAGCACGACCTGCCCACACCTCGCTCACTTCCTAGTTCAAGTGGTACCTGTGTGTATCTGAATGTGTACCTGGGTCTCAGGCCCGTTTCCCAGCTGGAATTCAAGTTCTGACTTCTAGATGTGATAAAAGCACACGAATTGCTAGGATTTGGGGGGATGGGATAGCGTTGGTACTGGGGATTGAATCCAGGGGAATTCCACCTCTGAGTTACACCCCCAGTCCTGTTTATTTTTTTTAATTTTGAAATAAGGTCTCACCACCAGGCCCAGTGATTTCTAGGAATATTAAAGAGGCATTTCCAAGGATGGGGGGGCAGCCATGAATATGCCTGATGCCCACTACAGCTGCCAAGATATTGAAAGTAAGAAAAGCAAAATGCAGAGCAATATATCTGGAGTCCTACCACTTGCTTCAGAAGCAAAAATAGAGCCGGGCGTGGTGGCGCACGCTTGTAATCCCAGTACTTGGGAGGCTGAGACAGGAGGATCCGGGTTCGCGGCCAGCCTCAGCTACTTAGTGAGGCCCTCCGCAACTTAGTGAGACCCTGTTTCAAAATAAAGAATAAGGGCCGGGCGTGGTGGCGCACGCTTGTGATCCCAGTACTTTGGGAGGCGGAGACCGGAGGACCCGGGTTCGCGGCCAGCCTCAGCTTGCGCACGGCGCGCGGGCGCTCTCTCTCTCTCTCTCTCTCTCTCTCCCTCCCTGTCTCTCTCTCTCCCTCTACTTAGTGAGGCCCTCCGCAACTTCGTGAGACCCGGT